>CAJVPZ010000605.1:0-18102 GCA_910592135.1 Racocetra fulgida | reverse complement strand
AGATTTAGAATCTAATAAAATAGGTGAATCAGGAGGAAAAGCACTGGCTGAAGCTTTATGTAAAAATACCACCTTAACGAATTTAAATTTAAATTACAATAGTCTTCGTGAATCAGGAAGAAAAGCACTGGCTGAAGCTTTATGTAAAAATACTACCTTAACGAATTTAGATTTAGAATCTAATAAAATAGGTGAATCAGGAGGAAAAGCACTGGCTGAAGCTTTATGTAAAAATACCACCTTAATGAGTTTAAATTTAAATTACAATATCCTTGGTGAATCAGGAGGAAAAGCACTGGCTGAAGCTTTATGTAAAAATACCACCTTAATGAGTTTAAATTTAAATTACAATATCCTTGGTGAATCAGGAGGAAAAGCACTGGCTGAAGCTTTATGTAAAAATGCCACCTTAACGAATTTAAATTTAAGATCTAATAATATAGGTGAATCAGGAGGAAAAGCACTGGCCGAAGCTTTATGTAAAAATACCACCTTAACGAATTTAGATTTAAATAGTAATTAATTAGGTGAATCAGGAGGAAAAGCACTGGCTAAAGCTTTATGTAAAAATACCGCCTTAACCGATTTAGATTTAAGATCTAATAATTAGGTAAATTAGGAGCTGAAGCTTTATGTAAAAATACAACCTTAACGATTCGATTTACAATAGTCTTGGTGAATTAGGAGGAAAAGCACTGGCTGAAGCTTTATGTAAAAATACCACCTTAACTAATTTAGATTTATGATGGAATAATCTTGGCGAGTCAGGAAAGAAAGATTAATTAGATATAACCGTTTAGGTTGACACATATGATAGATTACACACAAATTGTATAAAAAATAATAAAACTATTAGGGCATCTATTTTTTATTGGTGAATTTGTAATTGCTTATAATTCATTTGTTCATAGCTAACCATTATCCATAATTGGTTTGCCTGATTATAGAAAGTTATTTCTTTATGATAAAATCACCTTATAACTTGAAGTACAACTTATATAAATGGAGAATTCTGCTTTTGAAATCACCCAAACTATTATTAATTTATTGCACTTTGTGATCTCTGCAGATGACGATGCCATGTTAGGGTCGGATTTCAAATAAATTTAAATATAATTGATCGAAATTATTATTAATAGATAATCTGAATCTTGGGAATTTTCTTCGGTAATCATCAAAAAATCATGCAGGGATAAGATCTGAAATCCGTCAACCCAGATATTTGATCAAAATCCAATCCTATGCGGATAACAGATACGTATCTTATTTGAGAGGCACTACATATCGGGTATATCTGGATTATCTGGTGGATACCCATCATCCTCATAGGAGGAATTTCGTCTGATCGGCTGATGTAAATCAATTGCCCAGGTAACTTATTTATATAATTTAAAGTGCTTTTTTGTATCACAATGTTTGGCTAGCAAAAAATCGTCGCAAAAACCATTCATAGTTTTAGAATAGTGCCAATATTCACTGTGCAAAAAATCTAAAAACGATCTTATTCCCCACCGACTTTGCATAGAAGACAAAATATACAGACCGTTATTGGACAATCTCAAATTATATTGAAAATGAAGATAAGTAGGAAAGACTTTGTTCAAGACTGCCTTATTACGTTAAATTTGAATAAACTTTTATTACTGACTATTAAATTTGAACAAGAATAGGTTTATTGTAAAAGAAATTCCGGGTTTAATACTTGAATATATTTGGTTTTTGCGTTGTGTTTTGGCCTGTTAACCGTAATAAGTTTTGGTTTATTGAATTATGAGTTTGGGGTTTATAAATAATGAATTCCACCTTTCTTCACTTTACTTGTATCCACCTCTATCTTCTACATATTTGTAACAAATTAATTCTTTTGCATATTTATTAATTTATTAGCGTCTTTATACACGTACTAAGTTTCTTTTGTTTTCTAGTATATTGCGAATTCATTATTATGGTTATGAAATTGATTGGTTAATTATCACGGGTAGATCCATAAAATTAGCCAATCAGATTTATTGAATCTTTGCAGCAAAACTTACGTTTTTGATACTCCTGCGCTTACTTTTTTGACACTCGTACCGTTACCTGGCCCCCAATTTAGGTCAGGATTGGCCTGATTTATATCGATATAGTCAAAGTTAGATTCATGACTTACTATATTTGGGTGACGCCGGGGAAGAATCAGACACTGATCTGATTTTTCCTACACTAGCTAATCTTATTGTGCATAATGTGTATAAAGTTCCAACAATGAACGTTTTTTAAATTTCGATTAAGGATTTTTCAATAATGACCTAGCAATTTCAATATTTAAGAACATTTTTGAACTCTACTAGCTTGTAGAATATGGAAATAGCTTCGAATATTGAAATAGGCATTCATTACAAGATAAAATCACATTTTTAAGAACCTTTAGATAAAAAAAAGTTATTAAGGTTAGTATTGCTTGATTAGACGTTACAAGATATAGGTTATAAATAGATATTTTATTTAAAAAAATCGGAATTTGACAAGAAATACTTTTTAAGTAACAATTTTTAAAAAAATGAATTTAAAAAACTTTTACAGATTTTTGTATAATTGGCGATAATCTTCTGATCACAGTAATTTGAAAAACATAATAAATCAGGCGGTGAAGTTACCCATACGATCATGCTCTAGTTAACACTATTAATTTTGGTTAACATTATTTAATTTTGGGCTATGATGCTTACCGTAAGCAATGCATTGATCGACGAAAAAAATTTCCTTGCAATTCCAAGAAAGTAAATTTTCATTCCTAATAAAGGAAATTCTCGTCCGTCATTTTTATATTCAATATGCTAGTGGCCATGGCCATGGCCATTGCCGTAGCTATGGCCACTAGCCATGGCCACTATACTACCAAAAAACAATCCGCATATATTTTCTAATTGCAAATTTGCAATTGCAAGATCTGTGATCACAGAGTTGATATTATAACGATAGGTAAAAAAAGGCTCTGTTTACATTTTATGCTAGGTTAATATGTACTTATTTCTATTTTTTCAATATTTTGATTTTTTTTCTTCCAATTTTTTGCCGGTTTGATTGATTGATAATCTCTGATCATCAAAGATTATAGCGAGACCATTTCTAGTGATAGCGAAAATGATAGTGCGCTAAGACTAATAACATCATACAGTTAAATGACTTAAAATAACTAATATTCTATTATCTTTATTGTTTATATAATATCTATACATGTACTTGATCATGCATCTATCATGTGTTCTCCTAATATTATCTGTTATCAATTTTGATAATACTTGATTGATATTGTTATGACCAGGTGAGAGACTTTATATCCACTGAGCCAATTTAAGCTTAGAGTCGTAAGCATTATAAAAAATAACCAATTATTTATTAACACATACAAGGCACCAAAAAGTACTAATATTCCAAGCAATACAAGTAAGTATTTTATTACTAAGTGCATCTAGTACACTATTATCCTCCAAAATAATCCTTATTCTAACTAGAAACTTTCTAAAACTCTAAAATCTAACTTGATCCTATTTACAAGAATATCCTCTATATATATCTACTATTAGACTTTAAATAAGCTATCTACTATTTACATACATATAGTATAACAATTTAAGGATAGGGTGGACATAGATCATTTTTCATATGATCTATGTGGTAAATAAAATTTTATATAGACAGCAAAAATTCGGCTCTGATAGAACTTTTTAGAAATGTGACTAATATTTGACAAATTTTTTCAGTATATAATTTGGGGTCTCTTATTTATAACAGCAAAATTATGAACACTGTATCTTTTAAACAAAATCCACTTCGTATATTGGTAAAAATACTTAGGTGGCCCAAAATTTCCTTAGATCACACAAAAATTACCAATTCTGATTGTCAAATTTGTTGTTTTTATGATTCTGATTGGTCAATCCATGATTTCATATGAAAACCACGTGAATACAATTAAAAATGATCTATGTTCACCCTACTCTTAAAGTATACTCTAAAACTATAAATTTGCATAAACTATATAACAAAAGTATACTATATTACATTATTTTGCATAAAAATATTCAATAAAAGTTGATTCATGAGGAGCTAATGATGATGCTACTGTAACCGTTGAATGAGATGGCATACTATAAAAATATAGACAATAGACCAATTTAACTCCAATGCATATATAGAAAAAAATTATTTTAGACAAGTTGAGAACGATTTATATAACTTTCAAGTTTTAGTTTGAAAGAATAATTATTTGCAAAATGCTTGATTTGATATTGATAATTAGTGACTATATGCCAGGCAGGTCTACCGAAAAATTAATTGTAATCAATTTTATGATAATTTTTTTTTTTGAATATTAATGGTGAGACCATGTTTCTGTCTTTATTGAAATTTAATTAAAATCTTTTATACAGAAAAGAATTACAACTTAAACTTCATATCATACGATAGCAAGAAAAGAAACTCAGACTAGTTTATCTGCGGCTAAACCAATTTTATGATAATTTTAATTGATTGCAATTATATATACATATAACAAAATTAATTAAAATCTAATTAATAACAAAATAATTGCAATTAATTGCAATTAAATTCAATTTTCATTATATTCCTGCATATAATATCTTAGTGTAATATGATTTTTTTAAGTAGTTAATATATATTTTATATCATTACTGTAATTGTATAAATAATACTTTAAATTAATCGAATTGTTTGTTACATATTGTTGCACTAAACAAAATATCGATATAAGAATTAGTTAACCTGTATAAAATATGCATCTGGATTCATTTTATTTAGTTTTAGTAAACTCTATTATTTGATTTGGTTAATATCTTGAATGAATCACATTTTGTTGTTCATTCTTAAAAGCAAGAGATTTTTCAAAGTATGTAGATTAAGAGACTTTCTCCAATCTGTATAATAGTATTTAATAATTGAAAACAACTGTTCTATGGCATTGGATGTGGAAGTAGTAATTGAATCTGGGTTGGGTTAACCCAGGTATACCCAGGTGGGTCGGGTATCTGGGTTGTGATTGTGTCTACCTGGGTAGGGTTGGACAGGTAGACTCATGGGTCTACCTGTAGGTCTATCTGTGAGTCTACACGGCATAGGAAAACATTCATATTATTGGTCAATTTTCGCAGATCTACCCGTGATGTCATTATTTTTTTATAAATCAAATATTTAAGGAAAATCTATTTTTGATTACTGCTTTCGCTAGAAATGTTACTACCCTTGAAATATATTATATCACTTATACTACATATTTCTCTAATTATTACTGTATTCATATTTGTATCTATCAAAAGAAAACTCAAGAAATTTCATTTTTAATTCACATAAATTCTTAAATAATAATTCTATTTTTAAGTTATTACAACCATTGCATTACCATCTTTATATTATTAATCAATATTACACGTATTATCTATTCTAAAGTTATATATATTATTTCTATCTATTTATTAAGTTCTACACAAGAATAAAGTAATATAAGTATTAAAGTTTTATTAAAAGAAGTAATCTAAATTTAAATATGATAAATTAATATATAGCTTGTGAGAGTCTATTTTCAAAATTTAACTTTATATTAAACACCTTGATCATCTTTTTACTTTACTATTTCTTTGCAACTAGTACTTGTATATCCATTTTACTAATTGCAAAATGTAATAATATACATAGTAACTTCGTTTCTAAGTAAAGTCCTCTGTTTTTAAGATTATTTTAGGATTATTTTATATAGCAAATAGCAATACTCAACTAAACCTAATTATAAAAAAAAATCGGTTTTCATAAGCAAAATTGTAAAATATTGCAATTTAAAAAAGTACTATTAATTAGTTATCTGGGCAATTGATTTATATCAGCCAATCAAACAAAAGTTCTTTATAAACCCAGGTCTGTTATATTCTACCCATTTTAAATCTATAATAAAACTGGTTATAGTACGCTTACAAAGATCCTGTAGTTTGTTCATATGTGAGTCTAATTCACAGTATATATTTATATCAAAGAGGATCTTATATTAATTTTTTTATTCTGACCTGGGTTTGATGGGTAATCTTTGTACCTGGGTAGGCCTGTTGGACTACTCGGGTTACCTGCGGGTCTACCTGTGGGTAATCCAAGTTATATTTTTTAGGACAGGTACAATTATTATATAGAAGATACAATATTCAAATCCAAGTATTTTGATTCATCTAGTTTGTGTTTTTTTGCAACTCATTTTTTCATAGTCATAGGTTCTTCTATTACTGGTTGTATATTTTGTATCACAATAAATGTTTGAGCTTTTGTTTTTTAATAAACATCAATATAGCTTTCTGCTTACATAAGACTTTAACTATGGCTATCTCAAAAAGAGGATCATGAATTATTGATGCATTTTTTTCTAATCTATTTCTCAATTCTAAACATTCTTCAATTAACAAGTCAAAATAAGCATCACATTGTCAAGATTTATTAATTTATTTTGAAAATTGTTAGTTGCTTCAGAAAAGTATTTAAGATGATTAATAAAATTATCAACTTCTTTTAAATTTAATCATTTTATTATTAAAATTTCTCGATCTAAAAAAAAAAAAACATATACCATATATTTGCGAAATAATGCACAAATGCGATATTTCAAATTTTGGCCCAAAATTTGAAATATT
Organism: Racocetra fulgida; assembly: GCA_910592135.1. Classification (NCBI taxonomy): domain Eukaryota; kingdom Fungi; phylum Glomeromycota; class Glomeromycetes; order Diversisporales; family Gigasporaceae; genus Racocetra; species Racocetra fulgida. The sequence continues at coordinate 11,437 of CAJVPZ010000605.1, read as the reverse complement.
GCCTCTGCACATTATTTTGCAGATATACAGTAATTAAAAATAAATTAAATATAAAAAAATTACAAAAAGTTAAAAATAAAAAAAATATATATATATTTGAAAATCCATTAGCTTGAGTAATATAAGAAATAAGTTCTTTACACCATTTAATCATTTTTAATATACTTATTCAATGTGTTGCATTATTTAATTTAGGTCTCAAAGATGTTACTTTTGCAATCTTTCCACGGTTTTTATAAGATCTCATTATAATTACAATTGCACAGATTTGATCTACAAAAGCAGCCAAAGAACTAATAAGATCATTTACTGCTAAATTTAAATAATGTGACACATATCCTACAAGTGGAAGATCTAAATCATGGCTATTTTTTATTAGTAATACAATTATTACCTGAAACAAACAGGATGTTATTAACACTCTTATCATATGATTCTAAAACATCACAAAAAACTTTATGTGCGCATCTGCACTCTGAGTAGTGCAATCTTCAAATGGAGAGAATGCTAATTAGACTAATTTTCTTGCTTCATAAACAGTTTGATAAACATCAAACAATCCAATAAAATAAATTTTATTACTTATCTATCCATCAAATTTAATCATTAATTTTTCAGATAAAGTATTTTTGATTCTTTCTCATACAAGATCTGCTATGCCATTAAAATACTTGCTAATTGTAGAAACATTCACTTTTGAAAAACTAGTATGTACAATAAAATTGCAATTTTCACATATATTAAAAGGTATTTAACATTTTATAATAAGGCTTAGTCAGTTGAAATTGTTATGCACACTTATGCTATAACTAGAAATATCAATGCTTGCTGTTGAAGAGATATTAAATTTGTTACATTGCTGATAAATTAACTTGAAATTTTTATGTTTTGCATTTAGATGATTCATTAAGTTTTATAACCAGTTTTTTTTTGGGTTATTAATTGTGATTTGGGAGAACACAAATTATATTGATGCTTGATATCATTTTTAGAACTAAAAAAAGCATCAATATAAACCTTGTTTGAAAATTTCATATTCATTGAAACTAATGTAAAAAAGAAAACTGAGGGCAGTATTTTGTTGTACATATTTTTAAAAGCTTCTAAATTTTTTATGTGATATAAATTTAATTACTATATAGTTTCAAAATATTGCTTCACTCTATTATTTTAAGATAATGAATAAATTAATAACATTCACATAATATTCACATAATAAATTAATAAAATTTACATAATAAATTAATAAAATTCATGTAATAAATTAATAAAATTCATCTTTTAACAGTGAATATGTATATGATATACTAATTATATAATTTTACAATTTTTTTTTATTAACAGGAGCTAGATTCAGGTTGTACTAATAAAAATTGCAATTAATTGACTAATTGTGGCTGTGCCACCAATTAATTAATTGAGCTCAAAAAATTGCAATTAATTGCCTCCACAATCAATTATTCAGTAGACCTGATGCTAGGTGATTACAGTGAATAGAATAATGACAGTGATGCAGAAATATTTTGTAATGTATTAAAGTAATGTGTAGTTTATTCTGATGAATGTTTGTATGATCTATGATGTAATATATTTTAAGGTAACACAGTTAGCTGATAAGTTCCTTCCCTACCACAGTTTTCACAAGTAACAATGTAAATAGCAATATTTGATTCCAGAGTTCACCAGTATTCAAGTCTTAATAAGCCAAATCAAAGTTACAAGTCAATTCAGTTGGTTGGATTAAGTCTCAAAAGGTTTATTAAAGTTGCAAGTCAAATTTAAAAGTCAATTCACAAGGAGATATTCAAAAAGTATTTTTTTTATTTAGCCCAAAGTAGAACAAATAGTTTTATTGCTTGAAACATTTGGTCTTTAAATACATTTTTAATTTTAAGAACATTTACATTCTGAAAATGAAGTTTATGCTGCTATTTGCACATCTATGTGACCATTAGAACGTTTATGCTCCAAATTCTAAGTCATTTTCTTGTAATTATACAAGTATATTATTGTAACTGGTTTAAAAAACTGCATATATGCTCATGCTATTGTGTTTATGCAACTGGATAACATACATATGCTTAAGCCACCAATCCATCCATCATTACGATTTTAGTATAAGATATGAAATGTTCAAAAGAAGAAGAATCAATTCTCCAAAATTAGACATTGTTATCAAATAGGTGGGTAATACAATTAGATTACACATACCGAGTAAAATAAAAATATTAATTTTATAAAATATAGGAATGACAAGATTTGCCTGTTTTATATAAGCTTTATATTTTTTCATGCTATCTCCTAAAGGTTATGCTTTTCGTTCTTCATTATTTTGAAATATAAAGCTGGTTTAAAATTGAAAGCATGATTTGATAATCTACGGCGAAAATCGTACTTTTAACTCTACTTAATTTGACCGGTCTTCTTTACTATATACAGATGTTCATGCTACGTGACTAACTCTATTATCGTTTCTAAATTTACATAAGTTATTATTCATGTGACTATAAATCTTAATTAAAATCTGAATCTACAATGTAATGCGATCAATATATTTAAAATTTAAAACAATGCCGAGCGAAGCGAGGCAGAACATAATAAATGTAAAACTGAGCTTGAATTGAGGCCGAAAGTTATTGCATTGGTTATTTTCAAAACTAGCTTTATGTACTTGTGCTCTATTTCATTAAAAAGAGAGACTTTTTTTAATTAAGTTTAAATGTTAATCAAATAAAATATTGTTTTACTGCTTCACTTGATCTTCTATTAGTTAGCTAAAACTGAATGGCAAAGCCTCCCGTATATAAAGTTCTAGTATCTATGTTTAAATTGCATCTACATTATTGTGAATCTTGATTAATACTTTAAGTTAGCAATTAATGATTGTTGAAATATGGTAACAAAATGTAGAGTTTAAAACCTAGCCGAGCGAAGCGAGGCAAAACATAAAAAAAACTTAAAACTCATGCAAAGCCAAAGAACTACAAAAATAAAAAATAGAATACCACCTTAATATTTATTTTTTGATTTCAATTAATCATGTATTATCAAATTGTCAGTGTCTTGTCTGTTAATACCATATACTGTTATATCTAATTATTAGTTGGCGCGAAGCCGCCACATGATCATGTACTAGTCTGTATGATAAAAAATTGTGAAGTTTGAAATGAGACCGAGCGAAGCGAGGCTGATAGTCATGTAAATTTATTATCTAATTATAAGTCAGCTTACTAAAATAAAGACTCACTGAATTAGTACGACGGTTTCACTCGTTTGATTTAGATACAACGTTTCACAACATATTACATTGGTTATATATAGAGATGCGAAATACAATTTTTTTTTATCGTATATATTATTTTTCAAAAATATTTAATAATTTTTTCTTATCATAGTTTTTTCAAAATGACAATGTTACCTAACGAATGCTTTTTTGAAATATTTAATAATTTTCGAAATGATTATAAAACCCTATTTTCGTGTCTTCTTGTAAACCGTCGATGGTGTAGAATTATTATACCAATATTATGGAGTGAACCTACAAATTATTTCTGTGATAAAAGGCTTATAAGAATATATCTTTTAGCATTAAATGCTGAAGAACAAGCACTATTGATCCCTTTTAAAATTATTATTCCAAATCATCCAAAGCCATTATTTGAGTACCAAAGTTATAATACATCTATTGGTTATTATTTGACCAATGGAATCAAAAGATGGCTTAAAAATGAAGGTCATAATGATATAAATTCTTTTGAACAAGATGAACTTACAAATGCTATTAAATGTTCTTTAGTTGTAATGTTTCTGCGAACAAGTATAAATCTTAAGCATTTAACACTTAATAATGCAACTAATAATATAATATTGGCAGGTGCACTTTGCAAGAATACCACACTGATTTCCTTAGATCTTTGGAATAATAGTCTTGGATTAGAAGGAGGAAAGGTGTTAGCAAATGCACTTTGTATAAATACAGCCTTAACCTCTTTAAATCTTGGTTCCAATAATCTCGGATCAGAAGGCGGAAAAGCACTGGCAGATGCACTTGGCAAAAACAATACCCTTAAAGATTTAAATCTTGGTTCGAATAGTCTTGGATCAGAAGGAGGAAAAGCATTAGCGGATGCACTTTTTAAGAACAATACCGTTAAAATTTTGTATCTTGATTCGAATAATTTTGGATCAGAAGGCGGAAAAGCACTGGCAAGTGCACTTTACAACAATAATACCCTTAAATATTTGAATCTTGGTTCGAATAGTTTTGGATCAGAAGTCGGAAAAGCACTAGCAGATGCACTTTGCAAGAACACCACGCTGACAGAGTTGAATCTTCATAATAATGATTTTGGATCAGAAGTCGGAAAAGTACTGGCAGATGCACTTTGTAAGAATAGTACCCTTAAATTTTTGAATCTTGATTCGAATAATCTTGGTTCAGAAGGAGGAAAAGCATTAGCAGATGCGCTCTGCAAGAACACCACGCTAATTTCTTTAGATCTTTATAAGAATAATCTTGGATTTGAAGGAGGAAAAGCGTTATCAGATGCGCTTTGCAAGAACACTACACTGACTTCTTTGGATCTTAGCGAAAATAATCTTGGATTAAACGGCGGAATAGCATTAGCTAATGCACTTTATAAGAACACTACGTTGACTTCTTTACGTTTTCGCTGGAATAATCTTGGATTAGAAGGTGGAAAAGTATTTGCTGATGTGCTTTGCCAGAACACCACGATGAAAGATTTGAATCTCCACAATAATAATCTTGGATCAGTAGGAGGGAAAGCATTAGAAGATGCACTTTGCAAGAATAGTACTTTGAAAGAATTGGTCGTTAGTTGTAATAATATTAACTTTATTATAAAATCTAATAATTCAAGTATTCAAATTATACAATAACAAGTGTTAGTGGTGCCCTAAGTAAAATGAAGCTTATATCAATTATATAAATTTTAGAAACTTCAATTAATTATAGTACTTGCACACCATTTTGATTACTTACCAATCATGCTATATAGTGTCAAGAAAAATAAGAAAAATGCTTAAATTATAAATTATTTGATTTCTATTATAAATTGCTAAATTGTGTTAGCCGAATTGTGATAATTTAAAAAATTTAATAAAATATTCCAAATTATGAACTATTCACTATTGAAATTACTAACCATCTGCTTTTGAAATCGAGAACCTATCCGATATTGAAATCACTAACACACCAAATACTTAGATCGTAAATTATTTATTATTAAAATCATAACCAACTTTTACAACAAATCTGCTATTAAACAATTTAATGCGATATTACCAAATTATAAACTATCTTTATAGTAAACTCTATATCATTTTTACTAATTAAATAAAAAAGTGAAATATAAGAGACCCTGAGTAGTTTATATAATAAATTATAACAATAGCAGAGTTAATATTATTTGTTTTACTATTTTGTTTTACTGTCACAAATATAAATAAAATTTATATAATTGGTTAATATAAATTAATTATTTAAATAATTTATCAATATACTTTAAAGTATTTTTTGGTAGTATAACCTTTTGCTAACAAAAAAGTATTGCAAAAACGGATCTCTTGCAGTATAGGTGGCACCTATTTTAATTCAACTAATTAATAATACATTTTATTAATGGTGTCATCTATATTGCAAGAGATCCGCAAAAACTATTTATAGTTTTAGAAAAGGTATCGATATTTGTTATACGAAAAAAATAAAAAAGATTTTAATTTCAGCTAACTTTACTTATAAACAAAATATACAGATTAATGATTAAAAAATATTATATAATATTAAAAATAAAGTTAAAGTATTTTTGTTTAAGATGCTTTATTATATTAGATTTAAAATACTTTTATTACTAATTATTGATTTTATATTTGAATATACTTGTTTTTGTATTATTTTTTGGTCTGTATATAATAAGTTTTGATTTATAGATAGCATTAATGAGTTTGGGATTAATATTAAATACTATATGAAGCATTATTTTTGGTATATTTTGCACTTGGTTCACTTTCTTTAAAATCTCAAAATTTTACTAAAATAACTCTGTTATATAACAAATAAAATATTTTCTATTTTAATAATACTTTATATAGCTAGCAATTTGCAAATCTTCATATTTGCATCTTTAACTCTAAATGTCTTTAAAATTACTACGTTAATTTTGATTTTAAACTATTATTAAAGCTAAAAAAACTAAAAACCATCTTTATAACATTATTTACAAGTAAAAAAGATCTTTGCTTAGTAAAATTTTCTTTGAATTTTAAAAGATTATTTCATCCAATCATATAGTTGCATTAGATAAGTCAGACTTTTGACTTAGAGAATATAGTAAAGAATTGTTTAGCTTTAGCAAAAAAACTTTATTTAACTACTTGCAGTTAAGAAATAAGACTTTTAGCAAAAGATTACAAGATAATACAAAATATATATTTAAAATTGGGTGTCGACAAGCGAAAACAGGGAATTTGTGAGTTTTCCGAAATTAATTTTACAGATCAAACCCCGAAAAACACAATATTATTTATGTTGTGCTTAATTTAAATTTATCAGGAGTCGGATCAGAAGGCGGAGCCGGCAAAAACCGAAATTGCAGGTTTTCGCTTGTCGACACCCAATTCAAAAAGGTATATATATTTTTTAGTAAAATTAAATTTTAGTATTTTTTTTATAAAAATTTATATAAAATTTAGTGGTCAATTCATTTATCTGGTTTAAGAGTATATTCTATAACTAATAGTGGTTATTTTTTGATTTTAAAAACGTTATAAAGTTTGGATAAGAATAAATAAATAAATTCTACATAGAAATGCATATATCTATATAAAAATATATTAAGTATGATATACATATGTGTAACAATATATAAAAATTCTATATCGATTCATATAAATTACTAATTAAGAAATGGCCAATAATGTTAATGAAGCAGGATATTATATTAATGCTAGCCAGATGATATAGTGTCGGTCAGATAATTTTATTTTGGGATCATATTAAAAATCTCTCGCGGGCTCAAACCATCGCCATTTATAGTATCGAATTTTTAAAAATCAAGCGCAATAAACAATAAACATTCACATTTCCATATTTTTTTATTGCTACATTTGTGAAGATGTCGAAACATGTGCAAGATCTAGTTCATTAAGTTAGATAACAATCTACAATCGGATACATATATAGATAATAACATACGTCAACTAACTAAATAAAGAATTCAGAAATGAAGTACTACACATTTATTAAATAAATAGGATAAAAATTTAGGTAATTGATATTTACACACCATTTTTGATATTTCCCCACCTCTGCTAACTCTAAACCCTAACCAATCCTAATAATCTACATTGATATTTATTAAAAGGGGTGTGGAAAATCAATTTTCAAAATTTAATACAATTAACATAAATTCTATATATACTTGTTATTCTTGCCTAAACAATAAACCCCTAATTATTATTTTAAACCGAAGTATTCGTAATATATGGAATAAATTCAGTAACCCATCTAAAATTATCTTTTTGGCTTACATCTAAAATCAATATTATCGGAGAAGTTTTGTTGATAGGAAGTCTATAACCTATTAAACAAACATTACGTGTATGTACACGGGTATATAGAAAAGTCAATCAGAATGCAAGACCTGGTGTGATATAATATTAAGAACTTGTTCATATCTCAAAATATTGATTATGAAACAACCTTTCGATTTCTAACTAAAAAAAATTCCTCATGAAATTTTAGGATAGATTATTACACTATCCTAACACAGAACTTACTTTACCCCCTAAACTTATTCGAAATTTGATTTTTTTTTTTTTTTTTTGTAAAAATTGTTACGCAGAGTTGCAAATTAATACCCGTGTACAATACTCTACATGTCAAATTAGAATGTCTCTTAAAGTTAATGATCATAGGCAGGCATAAAATAATTAAAAATTTACCAAAATTAATAAACATATAATTATTCACTAACGCTGCAGTATGTCTATAACTGTAAATTTCAAAGTCCTCAGATAAATTTGTAATATTTGCTTTTGTCCATGACCATTGAGAATTTTCAATATATAATGTCCACGCATCCCCACTAACATATGATTTATCCATTATACCGCCATAAATTATAACACGGTTATCGTGGGCTTTTTAATTTAATAATTAATAAAAGAAATTTAGTATTCAAACATATATTGGTACAGTATTGATAAATAACATACTTAATACCGCCGAGAAATCTCTACGGCCGGGAGGTGTTGGACCGGATACAGCCTAATAAGATTATTAAGATAAATAAGAATTGTAATTATTTGTACGTAGTATAGTTGACACCATTAATAAGATTACAATCAATTGATTTAAAGTAATTAATTTAAGGTAGGTGTCACCTATACTATATTTATTTATTCGTCACATACCATATTTATCCATGTATCAGATTTTGTATTATATAATGGTAACTATAAATGCATTAATAAATAAAAGCTAAAAAATATTAATTTATAAAAGATATTAATTTATAAAAGATAATGCTTACTTTATCCATTGGAGCAAATGGATCAGATGTCTGTCCACCAATGTATAATATGCTTTGATCAGGCAAAGTTACTGCACAATAACCCATCCTAGGTGAAGGTGGATTTTTCGCATTTATTAAATTCCATGATAATGTTGATATATCGAATGTCCAAAGATCATTAAATAAAATATTGCTACTATTTATAGCAGAACCTCCAAAAATAGCAATCAAGTTATTGTTAATTTTAGCACATGAAATACCAAATCGATTAATTGGCCCAGATTTGATATCAGTCCATACTTTTTCACTTATATCATATTGGTGAGCAGAAATATTATCAGATCCATAAAGGTAGCCACCAAAAACAAAAATTAATCCATTATTTTCTCCACCACTACAGGCCGAACCATGAAGTGTTTTAGGACCATTAGTATTAGTAAGGTCAACCCATGGCATTGATTCATTATCAATCGTGTTAAATGGTTTAGAAACATCTAAATAGAAGAATTCATTCGTAAATTGATCACTATATCCACCAATATAATATAGTTTCTCATCAATAAGGACTGAGGAATGATCCATTCTATTGGCTGGAATAAAGGCAGAAACAGAATTTAATAGAAAAATAAAAATATAAAAACTAAAATATAGGAACATTGTACTAAATATAATAATATTTGTAAAGCGAGTATTTGTAAAATAAATAAATGGTATAAATATTATCGTAATCGTTCAAAAGGATTTACTTAAGTGTGAAAGGTTTAATAGTGAAAAGGAAAGGCTAATATACGAACAAGGCTATATTTGTATATATATATATCGAAAATTAAGAGTTAAAATCGTAGAAATTAAAGAAAATAAATAAACAATAGATAAATAAATGATGCTTAGTTCTTATTAATAAAATTTTAATAATAAAACATTTAGCAATAAAACTTTAGTAATAAAACTTTTAGTAATAAAGCTTTAAGAAATCAATCAGAAAATAAGCGAATCGATTCATAGTTATTTAAAAAACATCGAATTTAAGGTCTTTATTAAGGTCAAACGTGAAGTTATTTATATATCATTTGTAAACTGAGATACCGCACCGTTCCAATATTAAGCACCACTCTTTTGCATGTAATGCAGGCCAAAAATTTGTATAGCGCATGCCAGAGATGCATATTTTCGGGGGTGCCTAATTTCGGAATGGTACGGTATGAATACTTTTAATGTAGATCATACCATATATAAGATAATTACTATATTTAAACCATTTTACGACTTTAGTATAATCTTTTTTTCAAGTTTCAAAATTTACAATTACAAAATTACTGTTTTTATTTGGTTAATAATTTGGGTAATCTTGTCTCTCTACAGTAATTAATTTCCGCGCTAAATCATACAAACTTTATTTTTAGTCTCCAATGGCAGCTTGGATCTTTAGTTATTAAAGATACGTAACTAGGTTATATCTATTTTTTTTTGACTGATTTATATTAACCTTGACCGATTTATTTTTCCATATCGACATATGCTTGTGTAATATCGTTATAATGTTTGTGTGCATACATCAGAGTAAAAATACTTATTCTTAAGGTTTCAACCCGGTTTTAAATTTTAGACCCACGACCCGTCTGGCCAAAACTAGCAACCAACCGGGTATCTGAGTAATCTGGCTAAAATCGGGTAAACTGAATACCCGATTGCATTCAGGTGACCCGAAAACCCGATTAATCCGTAAGTCAAAAAAATTTCTAAACTTGTCAATCTAAGAATACTATTTTAAAATTCTTTCCGCATTAACTGATATATGTATAACAAACAATAAACCAAACCTGTCCCTCGCGCTTTTTGGTCGATTTTAAGATTTTCGATTTACATTAAAGTATTGATCCTTAATTGTATGAAGTACAATTTTTATTATTCATTAGCTTAATAAAATATTGAGATTTTATATTTGAAAAAGTCAATTCTTCGAAGACATAGCGCTCTTAACAACCAGTCAGAAGATTGTCAACTTAACTAACTTGTCGAATTAAATTCAAAATCTGTAATTAAATTTTGTATAGCACAAGATTTAATCATATTTTTCTCAAAACTCAAATCTCCGTCGAATACTGGTTTTTTCTAGTCCATCCCCCATATTTCCATCTTGACTAAAGCCGTGCTATACTAGTTCTATCATATCTGCAATATTTTATAATCATCAGGTATTTTAATTCCTACATTAACCAATTTACTTTGAATACTCTTGAGTATATATTTTTGACATAGCTAAATTATATAAATGTAATGCACATAATTATTTTTACTTTTATTGCAAGAAACAATATCAAAAGTTTTGATTGTTTCAATTCTTAACAGGATCATTCATTAACAATCAAAAATAGTGATACGGGTCGACCCCGGCCCAACGGCCGGGTCGATGGGCGGATCGACCCTCAGCCGGCACCTTTGTGGGGCCGGGCCGGTTGATAAGAGATTTCTCTTTTACAGCTGTTTTCATAAATTCTGGGACGCAATTTTATTATTATAAGGTAGATGTGCACTAAAATCAGGAACGTAGAAACGATATTTATAATTATATATACTAATTCTTACATTATATAATAAAGCTTTTGATTAGATTTAGTATTACGACCTAATCTTGAAATTTTATTCATTTATTTTGTTACGATATTAGGAAATGTGTAGATCGCTAAATCGATATGAATAAATTGAACCTAAATAAAGGTTTAACTTGCATATATAGGTTAATAATAAAATATTCTGATTAAATATAAAACGAGAACTTTATACATTTTTAAGTACTCAACACATTAAGAAAATGATCTATGCTACAAACACAAAATTCAGAATTTGTTAACACATGCGTCGGGTGTATTTCGGACAACCCTATAAAAAGGATTGTGTAA
>CAJVPZ010000604.1:0-18106 GCA_910592135.1 Racocetra fulgida | reverse complement strand
CTAAATAATAGCTGCTGTTCTTATAGTCTCTTTTCCTGCGTCTTATAGGCTAGTCCAAATATTTTTGTTTTTTTTCCAATAAAAGTTTTTTAAAAAATTTTGGTCCAAGTGATCATCGGAAAGAGTTGATTGTGTATATTTTTTACTAATATTAATATTCTTAATGATGTATATAGTATATATATATTATCAGTATATTTAATTTATATAATATCTAACAGATAAAATTATTTGATCTAGTCTGAATTTGAATCTAGTCTAGTCTAGTCCAAGTCTGAGTCTGGTCTAAATAACAACACTGCTTATATTTAATATATAAATAAAAATTCTAATCTCAAAAGCTAATCTTGATTTTAAAAAATTATATATTGTTTAATAACTTTATAATATATTAATATTCTATAAAATAAAATTAAAATTGGTTAAAAAAAATTTTAAATCTATTTGTAATAATTAAAGCTAAATTTTTTATTTAAAAACTATTAAATATTAAAAAAAAAGTAACAATTTAAATTAGAATATAATTTTAAATAAATTTTAGAGCTGAATATTAGAATCTTAATTTTAGTTAGTATAAGGTTTTTGGTATTCTAAATGGTATAAACTAAGATAAAACTATTATAGTGCTTAACAAAATTTTCTATATCTATATTTTCTTATAAAAAGGTGCTATAATCTTAAAACTTTCTAAATAGTTAGTATATATATAGATTAGGTTATATATTTGTTTTAAAAATTTTTTAATTACTAAAAAAAAGTTAGATTAGAGCTAAATTTGAAATGTTTTTTATTTAAAAAAATAAAAATTAATTAAATTTAAAGAAAAATTAATATATTGTCAAGCTCAAAGCTAAAATTTTTAAAAATTTGTATATTAAAATTTAATGATTTCGGTAATAATAACAAAATTTTGACTTAGTTTGATAAAATAATTATTAAAAAATTAATTTTTAAAGTTTTGAATTTTATTTTTATTATGTTTAATTTGCTGATACTTAGTTTTTTTTGTATAATAATACATTTTTCATGAATATTTCATAATTTAACAGTTCAAATTTGATGATTTTGATATTATTTAAATTGTCTTATCAAGACAATTTGAATAATATTAAAATCATTAAATTTGGATTACTAGATATTAAAATAATTTTGATTGAAAAGTTTTACTTATAATTTTTAAAAATAAAATTTAAAAGAGTGACAACTTAGAGTAGTAATTAAGTTGTTATCTTCTAAATAGCAAATCTAAAGTTCAAATTTTACCAGAGATATTTTTAGAAAAATAGATTTACATACTGATAATATTTATTTAATGATTGATTGAATATATCATTTGTAATCTTGGTACTACTATTTCAAAATAGAAGCTTTTGAACAATCTAAATCTAAGAAACTAGAATATTTAAAACCTATTTAACAAAACCTAAGCAGGAAGATAGTGAAAATCTTTGACAATACTGCAAAAGACTGAAACTAGAGACTAAAGAACTAGATGAAATTTCTGAGACAAGAAAGTCTACCAACCTGATCATCAGAGTTGCACTAAAGGAAAAGATTCTATGCTATGAAATTAGAACCAAAAAAGTAAAATCAGAAGATATTTAAAGTCTAAATACAATAACTAATTCAGACTAATTAGTTTGGTAGTTGAAAAGAGATCAGTATAAGGACTGGTTAGATGCAGATATTAGAATTTGAATGAACCTTGTAAAGGCACAAATATTAGAATTGTGTGGTTTAATAGTTAGTTCTGACTACTAGTAGTAATTTCAGTTATTGCAAAAAATATTTAAAACCTAATCTAAAAATGTGTGAGATATAGAAAAATTAGAAGAATATATACTACACCTCTCCTAGGATAACCTAATAGTATAAAAACCCTATTAGGTTATCTATAAAATTAAAACACAAGAGCTCTGTCTAATCCTCTAGTCTTAATATTTTAATAAATATAAAGTTCAAATAATGTAACTTCTTTACTCTAATTTTTAAAGAAGTTTAATTGAATTTTAATAAAAATAGAAGTATGACCTTACCTTTAAATATTAAAAAAAAAAAAAGAATTAGAACACAAGTAGTGAGGATGTGGTGACTTAGTGAAGTGGTCAAGTTGTTACCCCCCAAGTGGCATTTCTAGGGTTCAAATCCCACCAACGACGAAAAAATTTGAATTCTACTTGTGTTATGGCTACGATCTTCCCGGTTAGGGCTATGCTACATAGTGCCTATCAAAGTTGAGGCTCAGTCCTATAATCCAGTATCCACCAACCTAAAAAGTGGGAGGACCCACATGGCATTCATATAACGTATAAGTTACACGAAAAAATGTAAGCCGATTAAGTATGGTGCAAACCCAAGATAAGTCCTGTAGCCACATAAATCCTGAGAACTTAGGCAAGATGGATGCCTGTTTGGCAAGACCTGAGTGGAGAGGTAGCATATCCTTAAGTGTATGGGTAAACTCCATAAGGGCAGGGTAATTTAGAAGCGGTGTAACCTGCCTGTAAAGATATAGAATTTATCCGATAAAGAATTCTCCTGTAGTTCCTTAATTGAAATCTGAAGAAAACTAGGTCACCTGTTAAAAAGTGTGTGTAACAGAGGGCACTAGTTGGGAAATCCCCTTTCCCATTCCTATAATTAGTTGTACTTTAGACTAGTTCTTTAATAGAAAATTAGAGATGATTTGTCACATGAAAGTGGTTATACAAGATATAACAAGATATAAATAGATAGTTAGATTAATATATCATCGTGATAAAAAAATTGTAACTAATCTTATCTTGTATACGGCAAATCATAAAAAAAAAAAAAAAAAAAAAAAAAAAAAAGAACACAAGTAGTATACAAATATTAATCTGAATAGTCTTCAATTAAAGCAGCAAAAGATTATATGCTGGTATAATGGTGGTGGTGATATAGGACAGAGAACATCAAAGAGTTTAAATAGGTAATCTTCTATTTAGGTTAAAGGTATAACATCTAGTATAGAACTTTTGGGCAGACAACTTAAATCAGCAACCAAAAATTGCACATGTGGCTAAATATACTCTCATTAACCAAGAATGTATTACTAAATACCTAATAAAAATCCCCCTTTATGTGATATTACAAAGGTAAAAAAAAAAAAAAAAAAAATTAAAAATTAATTTCTTAATAATTATCTCATCAAATCGGACCAAATTTTTTATCACTGCTACAAAAATCATTGAATTTTAATATATTAATTTTTTTAGAATTTTTAACTTTAAACTTCTTTGAATTCAATTAATTTTTTTATTTTTTAAAAAAAAAAAAATCTCAAATTTGGTTCTCATCTAAACTTTTTTTTAGTAATTAAAAATCTTCAAAAAAATACATGACCTATTCTATATATATATTAACTTGGCTGAAAGTTTTAAGATCGTAGCACCTCTCTATGAAGAAATATAGGTGCGGGAAACTTTTGTCAGGCACTGTACCCTTCTACTCTGGAGAATATTTTTACTTCGTATCCTTGACATGTGTTAGCCAGTACGCTTTTGAGATATAAAATCCCAAGAAAATTAGCAATCGCCATATTACAGTATTAAAAAGTATGTATTTAACGTTAAAGTTTAAAATTATATTTAAATACAGTCAGCCCTCACTACAGTCACCTGGCTATAATCACAGCTTGTCTAAAATTACATTATTTTTAGGTTCCAACTTACTGTAAAATATAAAAAATTTAATCTGCCTATAAGCACCAACTTATAAAATCGCATATTTTAAGAAAAACAAAAGTTTTTATATAAAATTATTCGTACGTATGTATAATCGACTAAAGAGAAGTGTCACTTGTCTATTACTGTAAAAGTGCATATACAAAACCCGGGTCCATCAATTTTTAAACCCTTTAGTAGACCCGGGTCTAGTACATGCTGAGAGGTTATATCGTAAAAAGAAAAAGAAAAAGAAAATTAAGTGTATACATACTTGGCATTTATAATAAGTAATCTAACTATTTGAAAAAGATTCCGTGGTTCGCATCCGGGTCTAATCCATGATAGGTGTTTGTAAGATTTGAAATTATTGATTGATCATACGTAGGAAATTCTTAATTATTCAAAAAATGACAACAATAAAAGGTACGTACCTATTATTGAAAATTTTGAAGATGATAAGGGTTTTTACAGTGGTTCCGGTTTAACTTCCCGAAATCCATTTTTCTGAAACACCATTTCACCGAAGTCGTAATACCGAAAATCCATTTTACTAGTAGGACAGAAATAGGTCTGTGTCATTTCGCAAATAACCGATAAGTTTATTTTACTAACAATTCTTTCACTGACAGCTCATTTCACTGACAGGTTTTTTTTTAAAAATTGCACTAACCTTAATTTTAATTCTAAATCTGACTCTAACGACAATGGCCAGAATTACTTTGTCGGTGAAATGACTGCCGGTTAAATAAACTATCAATGAAATAAACTTGTCGGTTAATTGATATTCAGTGAAATGACTGCCGGTTAAATAAACTATCAATGAAATAAACTTGTCGGTTAATTGATATTCAGTGAAATGACACAGACCTATTTCGGTCCCGTTAGTAAAATGGATTGTCGGTATTACGATTTCGGTGAAAGCGTATTTCAGAAAAATGGACTGGGAAAGTGAGCAACAACCCCTTACAGTAACGATAAACGTTGCATACTTAACATAATAGCGATAGGCCTTTATCTCATACTCATTTTTTGCCAATCATGTTTAAATTTAGAATAATTCATCCTGCATGTGATCGATCGATCTGTCTAATCGAGCAATCGATTTTTTTTAAGAATCTTATGGTAATATATCTATAAGACATACAGTACAAGCAGAAATCATTAGTTAATATACTCTTTTCCTTGCTTTTTATCATCGGGTATAATATAGGTTTTTAAGCGGTGGAATGTAACATACCGCGTTGCCTATATGCGATTTACAATAGCTTGAACAGTTACGAACGATTCTAACAAAAGTGGAAATTTTGGCATCATTGCGAAATTTTAGATATCAATCTCACTTAGCATTTATATATAACTATATATTTAAGAATTGAAATAGAACAAAAAAAAATAAAATTTTTTTATATGTAATAAAAAAAAAAGGGTTATTGTTACATTTCGCGTCAAAAATGCCCTTGAATATGATTGAATGAGCCAATATGGTTTAGTGAATAAAGAAATCATCATCCTTTAATATTGCTAATAACAGAATGATAGGTCTGGATTTAGAACGTAAATTCTACAAAGATAATTTGGTAATATTTGATAATAGACAAAAATGGGGAAAATTTCATTTAATAAACATTTATTATATATATATATATATCGATATATTTTTTCTAATAGTGTATAATTCACCGAGGTTCACTACAGTTACCTAATTCAGGCTTACTTAACAGATATTCTCACTTATCGCTATTATACCATCCTCAGATTTTATCACATTATTCGCTGGCGTCATCTACGATGGAAATCACATATAAATCTTATGATAATCTAAGGACAATAGTAGCATTACAGTAAGTGATGGAAGGTTTTCAAGCAGCTCTCGAGGACATACCGAGAATTAAGACGGGAATTAAGACGGGAATTAAGACGAGAATTAAGGCGAGAATTAAGGTGAAAAGTTAGAGCAAAGGGATTCAACTTATAGATGAATATTAGACAACTGTTCAAAAATGTGATGCACGGATGAATGAACCTTCACAATTCTGGCTATTCATAATATGCAAAAATTTATATTTGCTAAAAAGTTGTTTATATTTAATACATTTTTTTTTTTTTAGACTCTTTTGAAAACGTGATATAAAATGCATCTCACCGTCTATTCCTCAATTTGAACTTTAATAATATTGAATATTTAGAGCAATTCAAACGACCTAGACAAGAAGATAAAGGTGAAGAAGGTGGTCGTCCTCTGTAGCAGTTTCATACCACGTCCGGTCATTTGGAAATAAGTACTGTAATAAAAAACAGTTGATCCCACCACGAAGTAAGAGAACTTTATATAATATGCGTATAGAAAGGACGACCATTAGAAGGGTATCCAATTGGATTACATCATAATTTCCAAAAATGATTTGTATACAAGGTAATTCTTGATCATTTTATTAAATAAATAATAATGGCAATGATAAGATATAAAAGAATTAGAAAAATTAAAATATAAAAGGCAAAAGAAATAATGAATAAAAAAACCAACAGGATTCCAAATTTAAATAAAGGCCAAAAAAATTTTTTTTTCTTATTGAATGAAATCAGAAACAACACAAGCTCTTTTTTTTTTAAAAAAAAAAAAAAAAGAAAATAACGAGATACAATTACTTTGAAGAGAATAATATATTATTATACAACCGAATGATTCGCAACTGCTATAATTCAGTACCGCCTTCCCAAATATTAAACTACGTAGTATAATTTTTCTATTAATATCGAACTAGTAGATCACAAGTAACATTATTTTAATCATCAATTGCAAATCGTCTATCTTCTGGGTTACCAATTCCTTCATACTGCTTTCTTTGGACTGTAAAAAAAAGAAAGAAAAAAGGGTGAATAATTGATTATGTAATAGATCGATACGATAAAAAGTAATAATTTTCTTGTAACACTCACAATGAAGCTTCAAACCAGCTCCTGATAATAGATAACAATAATAAGTAAAAACAGAAAAAAAAATAAGACAAAATAAATAAAGTAAATTATAAAACATGAGTTCTGCATACCAAAGTTATTAAATGCTAAATATGCAACAAATAATGTCGCTATGATCAAGGTGATACCGAGGATATCCTAATTAAAAAAAAAAAAGGAAAATTTAGAAATATATATAATAGTAATAATAATAATGATAATAATTTAGTATTTAGTATATTAATGTAAATTACCAGGAATGTCAACAAACTTTCATCACGCTGGATGATAAATGTGGCCAATATGTATAGGAAATTAGCTATTGTGGCCACGGAAAAAAGGGCAAAAATGATTATCGCGGTCTTATTTTCAGTTCGCACCTGTTAAAAAAACGATGAGAATTTTGGACGTGTGAAGTAAAAAAGACAAAAACAACAAAAAAAAAGGAAACGTACACCCCACACTCCCAATCCTAACGTTGGTATAACAATAACAATAAAAACGCTTTGGATAATTATTGTATGCGTATTGTGAACAGCATCGGCGAACAAGAATACCAAATTAAGAATTTGGAAACCCATCAAGAGGAATATATCCACTTTCATTAGCAAAATGAATACTAATCATTAAAAGTTAGATTGAAATTGTGAGTTCAGGAGTTCAGAATGATTTGAATGGATTATAAATTCGAATAGTATTGGTAATGTAAACGTACTAAGATATGTCCTGTACATGGCTAAAAAAAAATTTAATGAAATTGAAATTAATGATAATAATAACCAAGAAATAAAACAGCCAAAAAAAAATTTAATGAAATTGAAATTAATGATAATAATAACCAAGAAATAAAACAGCCAAAAAAAATATAGCTTACATTGAGTATGAATGCCAGCACCAATCTTTTTATAAATGTTCCAGCCGAATTCACCATATAATTTGTAACCAATGAATATTGCAGCAGAAACGAATAAAGACAGAAAGGCAAGTTGAACATATTCGGCATATAGTACAGTCATTGGCAATTTAGAAACAGGAGGAGAAATAATGTCGGGGGTGAAATCAAGATCAATTTGATAGTTGATACGATTTATCCATTTAAAACTCTGATAGGTTTGTATACCTGCAAACAATAGCAAGCAAATATTTATAAGACCTATCGATATTATCTCTATGGTATTCTATAACGGAAGGTAAAATAAAAATTAGTCATTATAAAACATGATAAACAAAATAATCAAGCAGAATTAAGCAGCATAATGACAGAATCTTACTTGAAAATATAACTAAAAAAGGACATAAAATAAATTGTAAGTTTTTCAATTTAAAAAAAAAAGACGCAATGATAAAATTTGACCATTATAGAGAAATTGGATTACCGCAGAGAAACATAAGACGGTAAGGAAAGCCTCAAACACCATGAACCAAATATTTCCATCTACAATCGATACGTATTGATTGCCATAATTTGAGTAAGTATAATTCATGTAGGCATACTGTGGACTACTTGGAGGATATTGTTTATATGTATTGGTAAGGTTGCCTAAAGTTCTAGCACCGTCTTCATTTATCCGTAGGATGATAGCTTCTATTATAATGGATACTATCATTTGGATCACAGCAAAAGTTATATAAAGAATGGACCAACGGGTTTCATTTATTCGAGTCCACTGTATGTTTGGGTTTATGTAATTGTTATATATACACCTTCATATAGCACGTATAGTATAAAGGGAAGCAAGAATTCCAACATACCAGTTTTTTGCCTATCTTTACTACCGTCGCACTCATGTTAAAAAAGTAATTATTTTTTAAAAGGAAAGAAACCTCACAGAGGCTTTAATAAAAAAAAAAAAAAAAAAAGGCAAAAAAAAAAAACCAATGTAGAGAAGTTGTACTTGCAACTTGTTCCAGGCAATAAATGAGACAGCAAGAAACAAGTCAAACAAGTCAGATAAAGATTTCTTGGCAATACGGGTAAAAATACAATAAAAAAAAACAATAATATTTATTTAATCGAAGAAGTTACGTTGCAATTATCAAACGGTTAGTGGTTTAATAGTTACAGAAATATGTTGACCAAACGAGAGGATCATTTAAAATATTTAATAAATTGTTTGATTTCTAAATATGGCTAGGCAAAAGTATTAATAGTAGTGAAATACACATGTGGGACAAGTGTTACAATGTGGTAATTGACAAGCATATGTACGAACTACTACTAAATGTAAAAGGTCACTAAGGATCACCACAATAATCAAGTAATCAGAAGATTTATGTATTATTTGTAAGAAAAGAAAAATGAACAAAGATATATAGTAATTCATGCTAAAAAGCATAAGGTAAAAGTTTTTTTAACATATTTCTTTGTGTTCTATGAGAATAAGTAGTTTTACCCAGACGAACTAAACGTGCTCGTGGAACCCCTGTATTAAGATGTGCTTTACCTGGTCTAGCACGTTTGAATTTTCCACGACCAGTAACTCTCCACCTATTTCAAAGCGAAATTAGTAAGATTTACCATCATAACTATCAGGAAATACCATTGCCTACCCAATTTACCTTTTTTTGGTACCAGAATGACTTTTCATCTTGTATTTGTATACAGACTTCAGACGAACAGAGTTATTAAAAGCATTTGGAAAAATCTTATCAAAATATGGTAATATTAATGGTCGAACAAGTGACCGATGAACCAAATTAAGATTTCCATTTGAGCCATTGAAAATCCTGGATAAAGACCTAATACTATAGTTGTTTGATGGAACATTTTCTATGTTGTGACGAAAGACAGAACCTAAAAGTGGCGAAGAACGAAAAACTAAACCCTGGCAAAATTCCAAATTTCTCTGACGAAAGACGAAACTTAAAATCGGAAATGGAGAAAGGCAAAACCTGGTGAGACCTTCATGAAAGTTTAAACCGGAAGAGATTTAAAAAGATCAAAACGGAAGGACTGAGCTATAATTAGTAAGCCATTTCCATAAATATCAAAATGAGTTCTAACCTTTCATAGATTTCTAAATTTCTTCACTGTTTATTGTTTATTGTTAAAGTTTATCACTTTTATAATATTGTTATTTAGGCGCTTGATTTTCTCAAAAAGTCTGATAATTTTCCCAAGGCAAAAAAGTGGCTTCAGAGTATTGAATGTGAATTAAACTTTACATATCAGATATCAAAAAAAGACGAACATGCATCGCTACCTCCTGATCGACCAATAAGGGTTCAAGATCAGGTGTAACATGAAAATAGAAAGTTAAAAATCGCTCTATGAAACTTCCCTTTTTATCCCAACAAAATCATTCCTTTGCGAAATTTTTTATAATTATAGTGACTGCCGTTTATTTATAAAACGGGTTAATTAAATGATAATTTGAATAAACAACGATGACAAACCAAACCTTTTTCGTATATCTCGAAATTTTTGTAGGTTTGGGCTATACTTGGATTGAATTTTAAGCGGCGATTACGTACGTATATACCTAATTTTGACTAGACGCGACCCCAGTTATGCAGACTTAGTGTTATCTTTTCTGTCTGAACAAAGCAGATGGTCTTTAGGGAGAAATGATTAGCTGGGTTTACTGTGAGAGTAAGCCTATACATTCCATAGAAACTATTTTGACTTTGCCGAAAGTATTTTGGCATTGATTTTTAATATAAGATTTCTAGTTTATAACTCAGACATTTCATATCAAAAAAAAATGCCAAAATACTTTCGGAAAGGCCGAAATAGTTTATATGACATGTATAGAGTTAAGTCATTATAGTTATATAGACAATTCCAGAATTCTGTTCTTATACACTTTTAAGGAATTTTTATTATAAATAAAACCATGTTACGTAGACAAGTCTCCATAATAAGTTTCATACTATTGCTATGTATATGCAAACAACCTAATATTACATAAATAACCACTACGTATAAGACTGGCTTTATTCAAAATCAAATCGAGAATACATTATGACATTGTTTGGTTGTGACACTATCGATTGGCTTTAAGTGACTACAATGACTATCAAGGAATGTGATGAATGTATTTATACAAGTCATGTATATCGGTCACGTTTTTATGCATTTTACTATATATCAAGAGTAGTAAGTATCCCGCATAAGAACGTAATTTATAGGTTTACAAGATTTGTTCTTGTTGGCTGAAGCTGAGGGGAGCGAAGTGGAAGCCTTAAAGCCATACTCTACGAATTTTTAGAAATGTCCGGTTCTCGGTTCAACTGATCCAATTTTAGGTTACATTACATGAGTGTCGCTAAAAGAAAACCTGAAAATTTAAATATAAGTCATATTTAAATTTTCGGGTTTTCTTTTAGCGACACTCATATATCAACATATAAATTAAATGTAAATAAAAAAACTTATTTGTTACGAATAATGGATCCAATATGTAGGTATAATTAACTCTTTGTAACCAATTTTAACCATCGGGTAAATAATTTCTATTTTAATTGATTGTTTTTGATTATTTGACAGATCCACCTTCTTTAGACTCTCCAATTAAAAAAGTTGGTTAAGTTGATAGCCTGACGACGAAAAATTTTATCATTGCATTTATTGCATTTTATTCATTATTGCTTAGTTATTCAAGTGAGTTTTTGATCCAATCCATTTCTTACCCATATAGACGTTAGCTTTCATTTTTCAAAAAAAGTTATAGCAGTTTTGACTTCACTTAAAATCGATAATTCATCTATTTCTAAGGGTAGTGTTCCGCAGAACCGAACCGAAGACCCGGAACCGACCCGGAACCGACCCCCGGTTCGAATCCGGGTCTGTTATTTTTTGAAAAATCCGGTTCCGGGTCTTTAGTTGGACTCGAACCGAAGTCAAATAAACGCATTGTATTTCGGGTCTTTCGGGTCGGTTCCGGGTTTTTTCGGTTCCGGGACCCTATTTGGACTCGACCCGATTTTTCGGTTCGGGTCCGGATCCTTAAAGAACCCGCCCGGAACCGGTCCGTGCGGAACACTATCTAAGGGGATTTTTATGGATAATTTTTGGCTTCACAAAAACGAATTAAAAGGTTTTGCTGTTGTTAAAATGCAAATACATTAAAGAACAAAGAAGTGTTGATTGTAAAAAGTAAAAGAAAAAAGTAAATGAATATACATTTTATCGGTATCAGACTAATGCCGTAATATTAATATCGATATTAGTGACTCGGAGTAACAAGTCTCTTTCAAAACACCTACAGACATATGACCGAGTTTTTTTTTGTTGGTCACGCTGGGGAAGATTACGACATACTGCCGTGATATTTTTATTAAGGTAGTTACCACAGAGATTCTAAATGTCTATGTTGTGCATCGGAATGGAATTATTGTGAATTTAGAATCCACCTGGGTTGATTCTAAATAAACATAGGTTGCATTAGAATTCTAAAATATTCCCAAGTTGTTAGAGAATTCCAATTCAACTTACAATAAAATTAAGTGTATTCCAAATTATTTCTTTGAGTAAGTTGTTTTGGAATTTAAGTCGATTTAGACTATTCATAACGCTGTGCATTGCAAATTAGTGAGATGGTAATTACTCCACAGGGTACTTTCATTTTTTATATTTGCAATGATTTTTATCACACGCATTTTTGTAATCGTATTTAATATTATCTATGTATTTGTGAAGAGGGTTGCATAATAGACGTACCTCGAACGTTTTTGAGCTATAATCATCTCTTTCAATAACGAACTTAAGATTTTGGAAAAAAAAATTCGGTATAGAAATTACCAAGTTTTCATGAGAACCTTTTGCACTTTTTATGTAAAATTTCAAAATTTTGAGTTCGTTATATCCAGAGTCGACTATACTATTTAATTTTTGGAAACTTATCAGAACCCAATAGAAGAAATTAATTAGAATTATACTAATTCTAATCATGCCGGATTTGTATCCGAATTTATATGTCATTCTCCCAAGACTTTGAGGATGTTGCAGGAGAATTTTTTTCGATCGTTGTACTTATATCTGCTGGGTCGTGAAAACCTTAATACAACAATCAAAGCCTTCATGGTTTTACGTCGACTATTGGTTGCTAAAAAATATTTGGAAAAATAACTCATCGAATGCATTATTAGGCAAAAATAATCTTGAAATTCGGTCATCGGGTAGAGAGTTTTGCAAAGAACGAACAAGTGAAATAATAACAAGAAAGTATAAAAATTTATATTTTATCTTGACAATTTATCACACGGTAGATGTAATTTATTTAATTATCGTCACGTCAATCGCTTAAGCATTTATTGTACTATCGAATTTTAAAATCAACTTAAGCCATTATTAAATTTATCGATCATTACAATATCAAATTTAGAATCACCTTAAGTTGCTTTTAAATTTCGCATCAACTTGGGTTACATTTGGAATTCCATTCCAACCAAAGTGGATTCTAAATCTACAATAATTCCGTTCTGACGTACAACATATATATAGGCAAGAATTGATTAAAGTTAAATTTTTAAATTGAATAATTTAGTCATTAATCGATAATAGTAACAGGTCGCAAAAAAAAATTACAGGATTTACTAAGGCCATGCAAAATTAATTTCTTGGTTTTCATAACCCGACCGGGTCAAAAAATTGAAAACCTCAATTTTTTTTTTTAAATTAGTCAATAGAAATGCGGATTGCTTCAGATAGAAAATTCAACCAATAAAAGCACATAGTAATTAAATTACGAAATTATCTAAGAACAGTCAGATAGATCTCATTATAACGTACTATATACTCAAATATGCAATCGCTTTTGTAATAAAACTAGTGATAATAATATCAACTAATTGTTTCCTACTGCCTGCCATAAATATAAATAATTGAGAAGTTTGTCAACAAAGTGACGGTGACCATTATTGTTAAACCAGATGACTTTGTGTATAGTCCTTATTGTATCTTGTTTGATGCAGATATTTTCTGTGATAACATGTGATTATATGAGTTACTATTATACCTTCAGTTAGTAGGAAAGCTATCTTTTTTTTTATTATCACTTACCTTGTAGTGAGGGCTGGCTCTATCGTCCTGCCCTATCCACACTTTGCTTGGTGACTCATAAATTAAGAAGGCGCAAAGATTATATGTATGATTATTAGATACCACAACTATAATAGCAGTGCAAGGTCTTTATATTAGTGATTAGGTTCCATGGCTTCAGAATTAAAGGCCTAATGTTTGGCAATTGAACACTATGGTTGTAATAGTAGTGCAAGGGCCTCACATTGGCGATTAGGCATCGCAGCTACAATAAGACCCATGTTTGATATTAGGCTTCAGCGATAACAGTACAAGATCCTTGTGTTTAAAGATTAGGCTCTGTGGCTGCAATATCAGTGCAAGAACATCATGTTGCACTACAATAGCAGTGAAAGGATCTCACATTTGATGATAGTGTGAGAACTTCATACGTGATTAGGTACCACAGCTACAATAGTAGTGAAGATCTCATATTTGATGATTAGACTCTGTGGCTGTAATAACAGTGCAAGAACCTTATATTGTGTTTAGACACCGTGGCTGCAATATTACAATGCTTGTCAAATTATTTGCAAAGTATTTGCTCTAAATACTTGGTAAATACTTATTGGGCCTAAGCAAATCTAGGGTTGTATTTAGTTCAACTTTCTGATGAATGACAGCATAAGGATTTCACATTAGTGATTAGAATCTGCAGCTGCAATAGTAGTGCAAGAACTTCAAGCTGATAATTAGACAAGAATTTCAAGTTGTTGATTAAGCTTCGTGGTTGCAATATCAGTGCAAGGATCTCATGTTGTAATTAGGCTCCGCAGCTGCAGTAGCAGTGCAAGGACCTCATGTTAATGATCAGAATCTGTGGCTGTGACAGCAGTACAAGAACCTCATGTTGTAATTAGGCTTCACTAGTGTTAGCCATTTTAGGTCATATCCAACTTGATATGACCAAGGTGGTCATAATATATTAATAAATTTTATAAGTTATAACAAGTCATAATGTCATAACATATAATTAGCAGTAGGTCATAACAGGTCATAGGCCAACATTGGGCTTCACAGTTACAGTAGTAGTGCAAAGGCCTTAAGTTGATGATTAGAATTAGGCTTCACAGCTACAATATTATGTTGTAATTAGGCTTTGTGGCTACAGTAATAGTGCAAGAACCTCATTTTGATAATCGGGCTTTGCAGTTGCGATAGCAGTACAAGGACCTAATACAGTAATTAGGCTTTGCGGCTATAGTAGCAGTGCAAGAATTCATGTTTAATGATTAGGCTCCATGGCTGCGATAGCAGTGCAAGAATCTTATGTTGTGATTAGGCTCCACAGTTACAGTAGTAGTACAAGAACCTCATATTTGATAATTAGGCTCTACAGCTGCAATAGCAGTGCAAGAACTTTATGTTGTAATTAGACTTCACAGCTGCAATAGCAGTGCAAAAACCTATAGTAAGTAACAATATCTACGTCACTATGTAACATTAATAACCAATTCTCATTACAGCTATGTGATTTTTTTTGGTTACATTTCTATGTAAGATATGGTAGATAATAAGGTGGATGGTTAGCTTTGGATGAGAATATTTTTTTGGATCTAGATATTCTAATATATACAGTTTATGGATTTTACTTCATTCAATATTTTTATGTAAAATTAATTATTAAAATAACAGCTATATATGCGCATATGAATATTAAAGTCAGATCAGTGTGTAATATTAATATAATAAACAGTTAGTATTTTAAATTCAAAACTCTAATATAATCTATTATTGTATCCATTCCTGGTTTTAGTGCTTTAAAGATCAATAGTAATAGTAAAAACATAGAATTCAACTACAATAACTATTAAACCAGAAAATCTATACAAGTAAAATTATATTTATTGGGTTCATTTTAATGTGTTTTTTAAGTGACAATATACTTTTTTCATTTTCTTACAAATTATTTAATTTTTATTATTAATTTTTTTATGAATTAATGTAAATGTACTCGTAGAATACATTAAATTTTTTTGTACTCTTTATTTTGATCATACAATATTATATACAAAAACAATAATACTGATATTGTTTATATTAGTTTAGAGTTAGAGTGAGAACTATGTTAGGGTTAGTATTAAGGTTGTTATATAGTAAAATCGTTCAAGAAAAACTTTTATTAATGTACAGAAGGTGGTTTAGTATGCTATTTCTTGCGAAATTAGTGATTTTTGTCAAAACAACCATTTGTTTTAAATTTTTTTAGTCATATAATGTTGCACCTGATCTTGAATTTTATGGCGATCTATATAGATTATATAATGTGGGTATATTTACCTTAGAGTATATATAAATAAACCTTTTTATTTATAAATATAAAACAGAGTATTATTACTTTAAAGAACACATTAAAATAAACCAGACAAATAAAATATTATCTGTGTAAACCTAGCTCAAGAATTATTGCAGTTTGAATTTATATTTTACTATTAACTATTATATTTGTAATTATACTGATGTTGAATGTCCTATTATATAATACAATATTGCATCATATATAAAGAAATAAAAAAATATTTTGAATGTCAAAACAAGCAACAAAGTGCTCACAAAAGTTCAAAAAAAAGAATAATGGTTAGTAACATATATATAAGCAAGAAAACAAGAACAGTACTTTAAATTTTAAATTCTTAAACTAAATCTAATTTCTTATATTATTCAACATTGTCTAACAATATTATATAATAATATGTCAGCAATAAAACTAGTACCAAGAACAGCTTTATTAACAAAAGCTGTCATTATTAATATACAAGAAGTGATACTTAAATGGTATACCAATAATGACACAAATTTATACTAACAACAGCTAATAACAATGGAAAATGCAATTTATTAAAGCAATAACAGTAAAGTCAAAATTATGATACTAACTCCAAATGATCGCTCTGGTAATAATAATAGCACTAATTCTAAGAAAAGATCTAAAACTGTTACAAAAAATATAAGTGTCTAGTATACAGATATAACATGTTAAAACAAAAAAAAATTCAAATAATTTAATTAGTTAATGATCACTATTTATGCTTTATAATTAGAGATATATTACAGTATATAATATACTAAATTATAAATTTCTATTATATATATTGTATATATATTTATATATAGAGTTTGAAAATTATATAAATTTTTAAAGTCTAAGTTATATATAATTATTGTTATAGAGGCATGGCCTCATCTTTGAAGATTAAAAAAAAATAATAATTTTTGTTATATGAATAACATTGGTAAAATTTTTGTAAAGCTAATATATAAAGTTTAATACTGCAATATTGGTAAAACTTTTGTGCTATTGCACTATTTACTATAATATAAAATTTGTATATACAGTATATATATATATACAATTTTATTAAATCTTACCGATCAATTGACCAATATCTTTTTAACAACTTCTGGTTTGCATAGTACCAATCTCAAACGCATATTAACATTTAGTGGTATAACTCCCTTATTCTTTCTATTTCAGAAGAAGAAGTAACTTAAACTATAGCAAAGCTTTCTAATAGAAAAGCCTGTAGTCCTACAAACATTAGCTATGAAATGCTCAAACATACAGGTACTACCTATATTAAAGTCTTAACTAGTATTTGAAAACGGATTAAAAATCCTGATTAATCCAGGATTAATCCAAATCTGATCCGAATCCATAATTCAGATTGAATCTGGGAGTGATCTGTACTAATTTGATGGTTTGTCACATATATTTGTCACAATGTAAGTGATAAATTCGAATTTATCACAGGACAAATTTGAATTTATCACTTATATTGTAGCACAATATGTGATACATTTGAATTTATTATTTGACAAATTTAAATTTATCACATAGAGTGATTATATAAAGATATGATTTAAAATTAGGCCTAATCTGATTTAATCTGGGCCCAATCCGGTTTAATCTAAGCCCAATCTGACGTTTCAGAGGCCAAACCTAATCTGATGGTTTGGATCCGCACAAATCTGAATCTAATCCGTGCTGACTTTTTTGAACACTAGTCTTAACTGCTCTATTTAACTGATGTCTTATCTTAAGTCATGTTCTTAAACAATGAAAACATAGTAGAATATACCCTATTCCAAAGCACAATACATTTAATGATAACCTTAATTTCACTTGTCCTATAAGTCTTATTGAACACATCTGTAAAGTTTATATAAAATTATTACTAACAGAATTAGTACTATATTTTCACAGAAATTAATTCTTTCACTATATAATTATATTGTCTTACCTCATAATAGTACCTCTATACCTATTCACATACTTAACAACCTTACTGAAGATACACTTTGTAATTAAAAAATAATTTGGCTTTTATCTTAGAATATAAGTAAAGTCTACGATTCTGTTAATTTTACCTTCTACAACAGTCTCTTCAACATCTTGCTCTTCCTACTTCTATTATTAATACTATTATCAACTTGCTCACTGACT
>CAJVPZ010000603.1:0-18114 GCA_910592135.1 Racocetra fulgida | reverse complement strand
AAGTGCTCTAATTCACAAAACCAGGTATCTTCTTCGACTGTATCTAGTTTATACATTCTGAATCTAATGAATTCTTCACTACAAACTCTACATTTGGTCAGCATTCCTCGACCATCACCATCCTATTTTTAGAATTTAAATTTTTTTTATATTACTAAACTCAAATAGAATTATAGTAATAATAGAAAATATGATATAGAGAGTATAAAAAAATAAAAATTAGCTTTTAAGATTTTTATATATTTTTTAGAATTTAATTAACTGTAACTACTAGTGATCATCACTGATATGTAATTAGCCAATAATGATAAAACAAAATAAAACTTTATTTTCTCTACTTAAGAGTTAGAGTGAGATCTGAGATTTTAGCAAGATGTTAAATATATGCAAAATTTAGTAAAGAATATTTTTGCTAGAATATCGAAGGTAGTTTCATAGATGAATTCTTGAGATATTGACATTTTTTGAAAAAAAATCTTTATTTTTATTACACAAAATTAATTTGTACATTACACCTGATCCAACAAATTTATTGGCTAATTACAACACTGATGATATCACCGTCAGTTATGGTTAACAAAATTCTATTTTTTATATAACATTTCTAAAATGTTTTATAAAATAAATAAGCAAACTCTGTAAACCTTGCAACTCTGCTATTAAAAAATTAATAATTACTAATCATTAATGAAGCTTATTTTTTATATTATCTACCTATTCTATAGAATATTCCAATTTTATTTGTCATACTCCTACTTATCACAGGAACTAAAAATATACTATCTATACTAAAGATTAGTTAAATTTTTTTTCTAAATTTTAAACAATGATTTTTCAACAACTACTTATCCAAATTTAATAAAATTTTTTTTATTTTAATTTTAAAGACTTATAGAATTAAAATAAAAAATATCAAATATATAGGTTATTGTCACAGTATATTCATTAAAAGTTAAAAAAAACATTTAATTGCAGCCTTTTTTTTATAAATACCCAAAATTTGAACAAAAATTACTCAATATTTATTTGATCAAATTTAATCAAATTTTTATTTTAATTATATAAGTTTATATAATTAAAATAAAAAAAATTAATTGAATTTGGTTAGATAAGTGCCAAGTAATTTTTGTTTAAAGCTTGGATATTTATAAAAAAAAAGCTACAACCAATTTTTTTTTAACTTTTAATAAATATTTCTTGGCACCTAGCTATCCAAATTCAAACAAATTTTTTTATTTTAATTTTGTAAACACATAATTTTAATAAAAAAATTTATCAAATTGAAAAGCTGGTTGTTAGAAAGCTTTAGTTTATAATTTTTAAAAGAATTTAAGAAAAAAAATATTGCAATAAATATTTTATTTAATCTTTAAATGAAAGTTTTTTGATAACAAACTACCAAAATTTGATGTTTTTTTTTTTTTAATTCTATGGATTTATAGAATTGAACTAAAAAAAATTTAATTGAATTTGAACAGCTGGTTGTCAAGAAAAATTTATTAAAATTAAAAAAAAATTGGCTACAGCTTTTTTTTTATAGATATCTAAACTTTAAATGAAGATTACTTGGAGCCTACCTAATCAAATTCAATCAATTTTTTTATTTTAATTCTATAAGCTTATTTAATCAAAATAAAAAAATTTGATTTAATTTGGTTAGGTAGGTATTGAGTAATCTTCGTTTAAATTTTGGGTATCTATAAAAAAAAAAGTTGTAACTAAATGTTTTTTAACTTTAATAAATGTTTCTTGACAACTACCTATACAAATTCGATAAATTTTTTTTTTATTTTAATTCTATAAGGATTCAGAATTAAAATAAAAAATTTTTCACCGAATTTGGATAGGTAGTTGTCGAGCAATCCTTGCTTAAAGTTTAGAAAAAGAAAATTTTGCCCGATTGTTTTCTGATTGTCTAATTTTTTTTTAAACTAGGATTTCTCGACAACCACTAAACCAATTTCAAAAATATTTTTTATTTGATTCTAAAAATCTATGGGGTTGAAATAAAAAAATTTTCACCGACTTTGATCAAGTAGTTATGAGAAACCTTTGCTAGAAGTTTGGAAATTTTTAAAATTTTTGGATGATCGTAAATTTTGATTGGTTTTTTATTGGCTAATAACTCAAAATTCGCATAATTTTGTCACATGCATAATTTTCACATCATAATCCTGGACACCCTAATGCTTTAAAAAAATTATATAGCGATAGATAGTCTAAACATAATCCAATGACTTTTATTACATTTTACACTATATATATATAAATTTTTATTGGATATATCGATATATTATATTAAATATAAAACTTTGACCGGTCACGGGGAACTGTTCCCGTAACCCGTACTGTATCGGTATTAAAACAAGTTTTCTGAAATATTAAAAAAAAAACGAATCAGATTTTTTAAAAAACAATAATATTCTTGGATTTTTGTTTTATGGCATTGAAGGGAATATTACTTCTTTTGCCTGATATTAAATGTATGAAATTGACCGAATTCGTGTATTTCCTTCAAGATACATCACTATTATGACGATTTTTGCTTTTCGTTTAACGGAAATCCGTGTATTTCCTTCAGGACATATCATTATTGCGACGGATTTGCTTTTCGTTTAATGGAATTACATTTGGTTGTTTTAAATTTGGATAAATGTAAGTTTTTATAAAACCTTCTTGCATCTCATTTGAGTTTTCTTCTAGAGACTTGCATTTCGTTTCCGGAATCAGAAAAGAAAATAGAAACCCAATGAAGCAAACCAATGCGAAAATTTCTAATAGACGATCGAAGAACATATTTTTTCCATCTATGTCTTTAAGTAATAAGACCATTACTTGTGATAGGAGTGCACCAACTTTTCCACTAGCAGCTGATATACCGTGGCACAAACAGCGATAACGGGTTGGAAATACTTCACCAGGTACTATGAAAGTAGTTGTATTTGGGCCGAAGTTTGTGAAGAACTATTATTATAAAACAAGGGAAAAGATAGAAGAATTGTTATATATGTTACAAAAAAAAAAAAAATGCGGTACTACTGTTCTCATAAATCTGAGATAAAAAATATAATTTCTTCGGTCTTGTTCTAAGAATCATGAGACCCAAACCTTCAGAAACTACGTCGCTGACTTTGTTCGGAGACAGCACCATAATTTCCGAAAAGTTGGTTATTTTAAGGCAAGACAGAAGAAGTTTCAGGAGAATGCGATTTTTTACAGCTATTCTTATAAATTCTGGACCAACTAAAAATTTGTCCGTTTCCCGAAATCTCTTCGGTGACAGACTCATAGGACGGAACCGAAGAGACTTCGAGAAACGAACGAACGTTTAGCTTGTTTCGGAACCTATGAAGAATGATTGTAATCTTTCCGCCTTTATACGATACGTAGTCATAAGTCGACTAAAGCAGCTAATACAAATATTCATATAGCTAATTATTATATCTAAGCTAAGTTTGATTGACACTACCAGAATACTATAAATCATGAGCTTCTTGAAAGTTACTGCCGTGTTTGACAATGTTCAAATAACACCACAGGTGTAATTTCGAATTTCGGTTTAATTTGCCCTTTATTCGCACGTCCGTTATTTCTCGGAAATACACTATATGTTCCGGCGTTCAATTCATTGTGGCGGTTACTGTAACAAGTATTGTCAATGGACATGAACAATTAATGTCCATGGACAAATAAAGGGTATGTCCATGTCCATGGACATAGTGTTGTTCATGGACAATCGGAATTATTACCGATTAGCCAATAGTGTTCTTGGACATTTGGACATTTGTACAAGTACATTATCGGGCCGCAGATAATTATGTGGACATGGACATTGGACAATGTCCATGTCCAATAATTTTCTTGGACATATGTCCATGTACATTACTGACTATAACGATCAGGTGTAACGCAAAATCAAAACCACAAAATCAAAACCACAAAGCTGCTTTTTTTCAAAATTTTGACTATGAAATGTTCTAACAAAAAAAAGAAAACAATTCCTTGCGAAATTTTGTACAAACTATATCCTTCCCAACCTCATTCTAACCCTACTTAATCGCAGGGTTGTATTTTTATAAAAAAGGTTTGATAGTCACGTTACACCTGACCTTAGTTACGGTTACAAAATTCATTTGTAATATACGGTTACAAATCTAAAAACCAGACAGCACATCTAGTTTAACGTTATCAGACAGTTTTTGAAACTTTCTTTCAAGGTATTGAATTGCTGTTTACATGTCTGGTAGATATAGACACCCTTGCGACACTCATGTATATATGAAGACATACATACCATCGATAATATGAAAAGGGCTACAAATATGGCCTGGTATTCTTTGGTAATAATCGTATATGAGAATCCAATGACCAGATAAAGAATTGTCAAGACCGCAAATCCCATTAATTGGATGAATCTTCGTCCCAATCTATCGATTAACAAAAAACTACACCAATATCCTGGTATCGTTCCTAACAGTGTCACGACTACATTACCCAGGGCAAGATGAAATAAATTTAGATACGGATCTTTAGACGTCGATAAGTTTGTTGTTGCATTCATAATGATTCCTTAATTTAAGAACGGTAATAGCCACTTAATACAAATAAGTTAGCGATTAAAATATTCGTCTATTTCATTTCTTACCTTGATTAAAACTAATGCCATAGAAAGCCACATCTATGGCAAACCATGTGGCACAGGTACTAAGTAGGATTTTTCCATTGCGCCATTTTCCAAAGTAATCTATTCGATAAATTATTTAAATATAAATCGATACAACTGATATTTGGGTCATATAATCACTGTTTGAAAGAAAGTGCCAAACAGAGCAAATGACCCATTTATTTTTCGATAATTACCTCGGAAATCCTTCCACGAAGCTTTTGGGGTTCCAACCAAATAAAACGCTTCAAATTTATCGTCCTTTGTATAACTCGTGTTGTTAAGAAGGATCTCTACACTTTTGGCACCTTTATCAATATTCCCAAGCACATCCATCGTAAAACGGGGTGATTCAGGGTTCGTTACCCTGAAATAGAGAACCCCGAGGGCTGGAATAGCGCCGACTCCAACGACGATTCTAAATAACCCAATGAAATTTTCGATCAAAATAAAAACTTAACCTGGTTTAAATCTATTATCGTTATAAGGTAACACCTCCGGCAAAGTTTCCAGAAACGCATTTCGGTCAGGGACCGACAAAAATTTGGAACCAAATCAATCCAAATTTTTCAAAAATTTCCAAATATTTACACAAAATCCAAATAAATTCAAATTTTTAGAGTTTTTTTAACAATAGTTTCTCTAAATAAAAAGGCATTTATCGGTTTAAAATCGCTTTTACTCACGTTAAATAATTAGCCAAAACTCGGATCATTAATAGTCATGTGACATGGTCTAAATTATAAGTTAATTTCGTAATGCTGGCCAAAATCCATTTGATATTGACAGTCCTTGATTTCGATGTTACACTAGCCACGTGCTTACATGATTTTGGCCAAAATTACAATGTAATTTTGGTCAAAATTATGAGAGCACGTGGCTAGTGTAACATTGAAATGCGTTTCTGGAAACTTTGCCAGAGGTGTTACTTATAATAGATTTAAATAAACCCTTAATCTGGATTAGGGAACCCCTACGTGAAAGCCTAGTCCATTCCCCAAATAAATTTTCATACCTCCAAACATGGTCGAGATAACGAACATCCTCTTTAATACGAGATTCGTAGACCTTTAGAGTAAGCATCGTAATCAACCCTGCGAATAAAATACCGAATCCTTGCATTGCGAATACTATTGACATCATCGCCCCACGTCTTCTCTTCGTTGCAAATTCGCTAGTAATGACTTAAAAATAGAAAGATTATAAAAATTGGTTTCTTTTCAATCTGCACTTACCGTAAGTTCTCGAAATAGCGGGCATGGGCATTATTTCGAAATTGTGCTCCCTAAAACTAGCATATGTGGATTCCAAATAATGCCCATGCGCGCTCTGAAATAACGCACATCCCACTATTATTATTTTTTAAGAAAACCAGGTTCAAAAATAGGGATGTTAAAAGTCTGACCGGTTCTTAAAAGTCTGGGTCTAACAAAACAGTTTAATGTACAATATAGATAATTTTGACTTTTATTTGGACTAGTTTCGGACTGGCCCTAAAAAGTCCGGTCCAGACCCGGTCCGAACCAGTCCTTTGTGGACTACTTAACATCCCTATTCAGAAAATCAGTCTATATATTCGAAATAACGCCTATGGGTGTATGCATAGGTATTCAAAATAACGCGCAGATGCCCATTATTTCGAGAATTTACGATAAGAGGTTCAGTTGAGCAAAAAAAAAAAAAAAAAAAAACAATCACCAGCGGAGAGTGGATAGTCACCCCCAATTCCTATACCCAAGACAATACGCCAAAATATAATTCCGGTAAACATGCTAATGGAAAAGGAATCTGCGGCGAGAGCTAAAGTTATGTTATATTTAGATTTTATTATTCAAAAAATATATATATTTAAATGAAGCAGTTTGCTTGAAGTATTTCTCACCTGTCCCTGCAGTGGCAGCAATCATAATCGAGAGTTCAATTCCGTACACCTAACATAGACAGATAACTTCCAGTTTGGTGATATTCATATGTCAATAGGTTAGAAAATTCAATTTACTTTTTGACGACCATATCTATCAGCCATCCATCCGAAAAATATCTGTCCAATAACATTTCCTATGGCAGCCGAAGTCTTGATTCCGGTATCCAGATTTGTGGGAACGTAATTTGAATTATCATCAGCAGAAAAGTAGGCATACCCAAGTATGCCTGAAACAAGATTAATAACAAATAGATCGTAGGCCGAAGTAAAAAATCCTAAACCTGTAATCACACAGGCTCGAATATGGACCAACTTAATTGCTGCGTCGTCAAGCTTTAATAGGGCATCACGGCGTTTTGTGTCTAATTCAACTAACTTGTCTTGCGATTTTTTGGCAAATTCAACAGCGCTAGACATGATTTACTTTGAATTTAATGAAAGTGATTTATTATTTTTTAGTATCTAAAATTCTTTAATGAAGGTATGAATTGGGAATTTCGTTATAGTTTGATAATTTTTCAGTATCTAAGGTTCTTTAATGAAGGTATGGATTGAGAATTTCGTTATAGTTTATAGTTTTTCAGTATCTAAGGTTCTCAAGTTTCCATTAAAAAGCATTCTAAATCCTTAAAGAAAGATAATAATAATTAAAAAAAAAAAAAAAAAAAAAAAAAAAAAAAAGGACGGAAAACCTTAGTTTAAAGAGGAAATACGTAAATAATGTTAAATTTATTTGTACACGTACATAACATTTTTAATTTTCTAAATAAGTTATGAGCGTAATTCGTTGTACGTACTATGCTATATATGTATAATGAAAAAATGTATGAAAAATATGGTTGCTTAGATATATTCACACAAAAAATCTAGGTATATAATCAGTTTTATATGTAGTAGCGTTCAAACGGGTCGGCCCATTGAACAAATTCTTTGCTTGCTCATTGAAAGACACACCATCCATACAGTAATTCGTTCGGTCTACTTTTCGACTTTTCGAAGATCGAAGCTAATGCTCATTGTCGATCGCAAACTGTGATCCTAAAGTGGTTACACGGTACACTCACCTGAAGTCACATGATGACCGAGAAATCTTTATTCGTATAGCGTCCTTTTTAAAGAATAGATTAACGGCGACACCGCAAGGAGTCTGGGTACATGTGCCCACCGCGTCGTGATATGAGGCCAATCAAATTGTTTGTTTTGATCGACGCGGATCAGCCCGACGAAGAAAAAAAGAAGAAAAAAGCGAGAAAACGAAGGATACAAGAAAACTAATGCCTAAATCTATATTGATGCACTAATAAAAAATGTCGGGAAGGTGATTTTACTTCTAAGACACATCCTAATCCTAACCTCGAACTAATCCTTACCCTAACTTTAACTAAATAGTAGGGTTGTTAATGGAGTGGCATACTCCGGAGCAACCCCAACCCAAGTTGAGTAACTATAAGCAAATCTGGAGTGAGTCAAAAACTCGAGGTAGGAACGTTCCAAATAAGGAAATGATGATCCCGATCATGCATAATACTGTAATAGTTTATTGTAAATTCTTATGAAATTTAATTACAGAATTAAGTTCAAAATAAATGCCGTTAAATGCCGTTAAATGTTACTGTTAGGTAAACAGCATGTATTTATTAATTTAAATCAAGATTATTAATTTT
The DNA here is from genome assembly GCA_910592135.1 of Racocetra fulgida. Classification (NCBI taxonomy): domain Eukaryota; kingdom Fungi; phylum Glomeromycota; class Glomeromycetes; order Diversisporales; family Gigasporaceae; genus Racocetra; species Racocetra fulgida. Next base: position 9,863 of record CAJVPZ010000603.1, on the reverse strand, counting down.
TTCATAGTAAATTAGTTTTATTTATTTACAAAACTTCGATAATACAGTAATAATAATCTATATACATATATATATTTAATTCTACGCCTAACTTTGTCTTATTCTATGTATAATTCTACGTCTACTCAAATTTTAATCTTTTACACTACACTATCTCACACAACTATCATTTTTATAAAAGATCTTTGGAATTTTAACACACATCATATATGAGTGCGGCTAAGAGAAAACCTCGTTCTTGTTTTTTTGTTAAACTCAGTTGTAAATGTAATACATATGTATCAGATCATAACTGAGTTTAGCAAAAAAACAAAAACGAGGTTTTCCCTTAGCTGCACTCATATAAACTTCTTATCAAACTTAAAAATTCCTATAGTGGTAATATTAATAAATTACAAGTTAATTAAGTTTTCTAAAAGATTTCTATACAGCACGTATAATAAAAAAAAATATACAAACTATTTTTCTTTTTACACCATTGTTGTTAACCATTATTAAGTTTTTTCTTGCTTAACAAATGAGATTTTGTTAGTGTAGTGGTAGTTAATTGCTTATAACTTTGACCAGTGAAGTGGTAATATGAAAGTTGTATTAAAATAGATTAAATGAACATGTTGTAGAGCAAGGGTGAGAAATTCAAGTTTTTTTAATAATCTACTACATTTCATAAAGGAGATAACCTACTCAAGCTTCTAAAAAAAAGTATATAATTAATTGTGTAATGATCTACAAAATCGGGAGATTCAAGACCAGTGATATAAATTGAATCCGTGCAGTAGGCACAGTATATATAGATTTAAATTTGTGTATATATCAGCACTTTTCTTAAATATAAATATATATATATATATTTCAATATTGATAGCCTTATCAGTATTTTTTTTTTTTTTTTTTTTTAAATTTATTGGCAGCCTTGCCAGTATCTTTATTAGATCAAAGCATATATATATATATATTTAACTATCTAAACTATAGATTTGATATTCTTTGGCTACCTCTATAGGCGTCTAAGGATGATCTGCCTCACTGGTTAAGGCTAATGCCCGTATTGGAAGGCTGCACCAAGCTAGTCATTAAAGCTATACCAAAATGGCTTCACACTATTTACAATAAAGTCTTTAACTGCAGCAAACCAAGTATTTTCTTTTCTGTCGACTTCCTTCTCTTTAATGATTTCTTCTTTCTTTTTCATCTTCCCTTTAGTTTGCTCTTGGCTCTGACTATATTCTTTGTATTTTACATTTGACTCATTTCTGCTAGTAGCTGTTTTTCTAACTTTTGGTCTCCTTTTTTTCTTCTTTTTCGAGTTTATTCTATTTTTTTTTTCCAATCATTAAGAAATGCGCATCTTTGTTTCCAGATATTTTCATAAAAGTAATTCCAGGCTGAGTTGACTGTTGTATTAAGGTAGCTTCTGATTTCTTTTAGAGTTCTCACTAATTCAAGAATTTCTTTTGCGATTCTGTCTTTAATCAGTCCTTTAAGAATGCCAGCTCTTGTCTTATTTTTTCCTCTTTTGTTAAACTCTAAAGAGAGCTTTTAAGTTGAGTCTTATTAAGACGATTGCAGGTTTTTCTGAGAGAGCTGTCCAAGCCAAGTTCGATACTAGCTGCTCTGCTTCTAACCACTTGATTTTATATTTCTCGCATGAAGTTAAATGTTTTTGATTTTCTTCTTCTCCTTTTGTGCATAATTTACAAATTGAACTATTATATAGGTCTGGTCTTCTAGTCACCAAGGTTTTAAAGACTGAGAGTCTCTTATATAAGCATTTGACTAGTACTTCCAAATATTTATTCTTTCTTGCACTCGTACATCTAACTCCATTTTGATTTCTAATCTTTTTTCATAAAATAAACCAATATTGGCATTGTCTCTCGTCATCGGGTTCTATTTTCATAATTGCTGATGTAGATTTCTATTCTATTACTGTTTTGAGCTCAAGTGTTAGTTGTAAAAATTCTCTCGTAGAAGCTTCTACTATTGTTTCTTTCTAGCATAAAGAGATATTCGATTCTTATAGAGGTTTATCTATAATTCTTTCTCTATCTACTATTCTAGATCTCATTTTTACCAGTTTATCTACCATATCGTTCTACCTATTTCTACTATGTCTTTTTACCTTTTCTAATTCTAGTTGTAATTCTTTCATTTTTGCTATATTTATAATACATTTTACTAAGTCGTAATTCTCTACTCTTAGCCTTTGTCTAGCCGATTTATTTCAATTTCTACTTTCTAATCTAGCTAAAGCTGTTGCACTATTTGTATAAATTTTTACTTTCTTTCTTTTGGTATAACTAAGAACGCATACCCAATTTCCAGTAACTCTGTTTTAGTTGAAGATAGCCAGTTTTTTGCTCCAAAGTATCTCTCATCAATAATTTCCTCCTTCTCCTCATCTATGAGTATCTAGCTTGCTCTTATTTTATCTGCCTCTACTTGAGTTATTTTTTTATTTCTTCTTAAAGAACCATCTATATAGAAAGTAAACTGAGACAAGAAGCTACGTTGAAGTTTTTGGTTCTTCTCTATTAGGTAATTCTGTAAGGCCAGGCTGATTTGCTGGCTTCTAATGATCTCTGTATCCAAATCATAGATCTGGATGTCCTGCAATACTTTTTCAGTTATGGAGATCTGAAGCTTATCACAAGTTACTGGGAAGAACAGCATTTTGTAATAAACTTTAAGGGCCTTCCTTTTTCTGTTTGTCCACAATTTTTGTTATTAACCCTTAAATTTTCTCTTTGTTTATTTAGCTTCTGCAGGAGTTTTCTTCTTTCTCTTGATCTAGTTCACAATCTTCGCATCTTTCAAGTCTTATACTTTTTGTAACTGGCTCTTTGTTTACTTTCCAGTGTTCTGTAAAGTACCTTTTTTCTGGTTTGTTGAGGATTCGTCTGATTTCTGGGTAATGGTTTTTTTTTGCTTCTTTAGCTTTAACCAAAATCCACTCTTTTTTTCTTCTGTCCTCCTCTAATAGGTCTGATATAATCTGCAGCACCCAGGCACTGGAGCCACCTAGTCTATACTCTGGTTTAATCAGTCTGCTTTCTTTATCTTCAATTATTATTTCTTCAATTGTATGAAACCATTTTACACTTTTTTCACTATTTGACCTATTTCTTAGCATCTTCAGTTGCTACCATGTTATTAAGTGATCTCCAAACTGTGTTAATAATTGTTTGAGTGAAATTATATTGAGTTTCCTGAGCATTGTTGCTACTAGTGAAGTAAAATTCTTTCCTAGAATATTTGCTAGTCTGAATTTAAGGTATTCTGTTTCTAATTCTGTATTGTTGAACTTTCAGCTCCCTAGCCTTTAACATTGTTAAGCAGGCCAAGTTGTTTTTTCAGAGATATATACAGATCTTAGGCAGCCCTTCAAACCAGGTGTTCTCAGCTGCATCTAGTAGTTGAATACCTTAACTTAGTCTTAACGAAGTTAGTATTTCTTCAGAACATGCTGTATTTAGTCACAAGTGTAGGCTGAAAACTTGCTTTGTTAAAGTCAATTCCATAGTGAGTTTCAACTTCCAATACTTCTATGCAAAATTGTACTATTGCGTGTAGTTCTTGCTAGCTCCATTCTATGTTTTGTTAAAACTAATATTGATGCCTGTAGATCATTGATCATCTTTTTCATAAACCTGAAGACTTGCAGCATATAGCACAGTTTTGGAACTATGCACATATTGTTTATATAAGATGCTTGCGCAACTGTTAACTTCTTTAAATTTAGTATTCGGACCATTAAACGTACAATTTCCTTTGCTTTTGCCTTAACCAATGACTCATCTAACTTGTTGTTAAGCCAAACTCTTAAGAATCTTGTGATTTTATTTCTTCCTTCCTCTAATAGCTATTCATCACCAAACAAAATTTTTCTATCTTCTCTTCTTTTCTCAAAGTTGATGACAATTAGTTTGGATTTCTTTCTATTGATTTGTATATCATTGAACTTGAAAAACTCCTCAGCAATTTAGATTATTTTCTCCATTTAGTCTTTGCTTTTTGCAATCTACGTTGTGTTATCAGCATAAGCAATAACTGCTTGAGTCCAATCTTTATGTATTGTCTGGTTTAGGCTGTAGTTAAAAGAGATTTGTTGAGTTACAGTATATCCTAATTTGAGGTCTTCATTAACTTTCACAAGTAATAGGTTGTAAAAATTCTCCACACGAGGGGCGAGATTATCTCTCCTTGCTCAATTCTGTCATTTATTTCGAAATATTGTATTGTGTTATACCTAGCTTTGTAATAATTTTTGACTGCCTATTCACGAAGAGATTTATAATAAACCTAATCATTATTTGTAGAATTTTAAGTCTTTCTATTGCTAGCTTTAATGATTTTAAAGATACTAAGTCGAAAGCTTTCTTCATATCTTGAAATACTAGCCAAAGTTCTTTTTTATGATCCACTGCATCTTCTATTATTGCATTTAAAATCTGAACTGGTTTTTCTGTTGAGTTCCCAGGCAATCCAGCAAAATTTGAACCTTTCAAGATATTATTTTCAACTATAACTTGTGATAGTCTCCTAGCTACTATTTTAGTTATACACTTTCTAAATATTTTTAAAAGTGCTATAGGCCTAATGTTGTTCAAGTTGTAGCGCTAGTCTGCATCTTTTGAAATTAGATATATTTGTAAAACTTTCTACTTTACTAGGACGTTGCCTGTCTGGATACAATACTCTGCAAATATTCGAAAGATTCTATATGCTTGTATACTTGCTGCTTTAATTAAAGTATAGATAATTTCTGTAACTCCAAGGGCAGTGTTTTTCTTTAAGTCTCTAAGCATGTTTTCTCACTCTTCTTCTGAGATATTCTGATCAAGATTCTTATACTACACATCTTGTATCTCTTCTTTTGGCTTATAGATTTCTTTCCAATTCCTTTCTCATAGCTCTTGATCAAAAGAACGAGGCCTAAATTAATTTTGATAATGCTCTCTTGTCTTTTTAAGAACTTCTTTTAGATCAGTGATTAGTTCTCTTTGATTATCTTTTTCTTCCAGAAGTCTGTCTATTTGGATTTTTCTAAATGGCTTTTCTAAAAGACTTGCAAGTATTTTGTCTTGTTTTCCATCAATCATTTGATATCTTCTTTCGATATTTTTATCTATTTCTTTTTTCCATTGCTATTCAATTTTTTCTGCTCTTCTTGCATATAGAATCTTCTACCAACCTTTTAAGTCATTAATCAATTCATGTAACCAGCATGTTAGAGCCGTGTTGATGTTAGTCTTGTGTTGCTGATTTGTGAATTCCAGCTCTAATATCAGATCTGCAATATAGTCATATATAAGGCCTAGTTTGACACTCTTATATCCTATACTAATCCATCTTCCAAGTTGCATTAGGGTGTATGATAATCTAGACTCTTTGACTTTTTTCTTTCTGTTCTGCGTCATGTTGCAGATCTTCTTTTTTGGAAGGTTGCATCTTGCTGCTGCAATAATACTACTGCTTATATCATCTCAAAGTTTATCCAAATTTAAAAATTCTTTTTCTTGTAACAACTTGATATTTAGAAGATTTTGAACCTTTGTGTTCTTCTTAAGTAAGCTATCAATTTGCTTTCTGTAATCTTCTTAATTTTTTTTAGACACTTTTTCACAAAGAAAAACTGGTTTTGTATATTCTTTTCTTCTACATGCCGCTGCATTTTAGAAAGCATTTAGGTGATTTAGATCGATTCTGGCTATCATTGATATATGATCACTATTAGTATATATATCCATCTCTTGTATTTCTGTATCAAATAAACCATAGAACAGTTCATCTGAGATCCATATTTGGTTAATTCTTGTACTTGTTTCTCTATTCGATCATGTATACTTTCTCACCTTTGGGTACATAGTTCGAAAGGTATCTTGAAATTCTTGTCTCTTTAGCCAAAGCAGAATCAGATCTTTTCTAAAATACTTCTTTTCTATATTCTGTGTTCAGTCTATGTTCGAATCTACTATGCTGTTAAAATCGGCCATTACTATTATTTGTAATTTGTAAGATCTGTTGATAAATTTTTCAATGATTATTTTCTGGACTTTCTTCTTCTTTTGGTGTTGTTTGGAGGTATATAAAGCATTATGACTATAATTTCTAATTGTTTAAGCAACAAACTAACTAAAATTATATATTTGCTTATTTTATCTACACTCCCTATATGTTTTGCCTATTGGTTGTTTATTAATAAGCCAACTCCAGAACCTTTTTTTTTATCTTTATTTGAGCTTTTTCAGAAACTTTTAAAGTTGTTTTGCTTAATAGATAGCTAACTATCTTCTTTGCTGATAATATTTGACTCTGCAATCCCCAGTATATCTATTTTGTTATCAAGTGCCTACTCATAAGCAAACTTTAGCTTATGAGTATTGCTCTTTATACTGTTAATGTTGTGAGTTGCAATATTAAGCTTCTTTAATTGTTCTAAATATTCTTTATTTGTATTATTATTGCTAATACCATTAATGTTATGTGTTGCAATGCTAAGTTCTTTTGTTTGATTAATATACTCTTTACTTCTATTATATGTAATATATCTATTTTCGCTAGATTTGATCCACCTCTAATCAAAACTTCTTTTCCTTTTCTGCTTCCTGTGTTGTTTATTGGATGAAGGATAATATTTTTTTGTTGTGTGTTCTTTTGTAAATTTGTCTGCAGAAAAGGTTTAGATCTTTCACCGTTTTTCTTTAATTTAACTAATACTTCAAAATTTAGAAGCGTTGAGCAGCTTTTGGTCGCTCATTAAGTTTTTCTAGATGTTGCATAATCTTTTGCAACATTGTGTGGTGTTTGTCTATTTTTACTGCCAAACTCCTTTCTTCTGAGAAATATTCATAGCTCAAGCTTTTTGAGTCTTTTCTTTTGTTAGAGTCTTTCTTTTTTATTTCTTCAACTGCATCCGCCATCTTGGCTAGCATCCTTTCTTTCTGGTGTTTGATCTCTTCTGTCTACTAAAGACATTCTACAGCTATATCTTTCTTCTTCTGATGAGATTTCTTCTTCATTAGATACTTGCTTTCTTTCTCTAGGGTTGTTGTCGTAACTTTCTTTCTCTTCTGAACTGCTTTCCTTCTCTGAATTTTTCTTTACCCACTTTGTAACCAGAAAAGCTGTTGATTATTGTATCTTATTGACTTATTTTGTGCTTCTCTCATTTCTTTCTCTGTAGCAAAAGTTACTTTTGCTATTTGCTTCATATATCTGCTTCTTCTTTTAGGGATGTAAACCACTTTAGCTTTGCTATTCTTTAAGTATCTAAAGAGAAGAGTTTCTGAGAGGCCTTCTGTAACACCAGTTAGTTTTGCTACAAATTTATGTCTTTGATCTCTTTTTTTATGGTTTTCCTTTCACTTTGATACCCTAGCCAATTTTCTATTGCCTATTAGAAGGGCCCAGAGAATATCTTTAGCTTCTATTTTTGAAGTAAATTCTATTACTATGAGTGCTCTGCTATTTTCATGCTTAATATACATATCTTCTATCTCTCCTAATTTTTTACACATATACTTGATTTTTTGTGTCTTTATATCTACTAGTAAATCCCAGACTATAATACAGTCTATATTTATATGCCTTTCGTAATTGTATTCTTTTTTTGTTGTTAATCCTTTTTTCTAGAGAATTTCCATTGCTGTTAAGATTATTTTTCTCTTTGTTTATTATTTTTTTCCCAAAGTTTTCATTTCTTTCATAAAGATACTGTTTTCCCTTTAGCTTTTTGTCTTGGCTACCTCGCTTCACTTTAGTATCTTTCTTTTTCTCTAGAATTAAAATCAACCAGTCATCTTTTTTTTTAATTCTGTTAATTGCTAAGTTTCTTCTGAATTCTAAGTATTTCCATTTTTAAATTTTTCTTTGACTTTCTTGATGTGTTTATTTTCACCAAGAATTCTTTTAATATACCCAGCTCTTTCTTCTGCTGAGCTTCCTGGAAGACTATATACTGAAACATTCACTAAAAATATTTGTTTGTCTTCACATAATCTATTCTTTGGTGACCAGATACTTTGTTCTAAAGTAGCTGTGAAGACTTGTAGATTACTCTCTTCTGTCAGAGAATTATTTAACTATGCTTCAATAACTTTTGTTTCTTTTTGGTACTGTGATATTGTGACTTTTAGAATGCTTTCAATTGGAGCTTCTTTGTCCTTTTTAATTTTTTTTCATCCTATTGTTTTATTCTCTTTATTGTTCTCTCTTTCTGCATCTTTTATAGATTCTTTGTCTTGGTTGCTTGTTTGATGTTGTAAAGAGGCTACCTGCAATGCAGCTTGCAATACTTCTGCTAAATCAAAGTCTGTTGCCATTTGTTGTTTGGTTTTAATGCTCAAATCTTGCATTTGTTCAACAATCTGGTTTATATCTTTATCCGATTTGGCTTTTTCTTTAGGAGAACTTCTTTTCTTTGGTCCTAATACTTGTGGTTTCTCTACCAGACTATCCTTCTCAATTCCTTTCATTTTACTTTCTTTTTTTTTAATCTCTTTACTTATACCTGTAATGTATTCTATTGATGATGGGTTCGTTCTTGCTATTCTAGCTCCAACTGCTATTGCTGAATTGTGCCTTCTTGTAAAAAATTCTCTGCTTTTCTAAGTGCATCTCGAATTTGGCTGTATAAAGTCATTTCATATGCTGTAACTCTGCTTGGGTCTTGTATTACAAGATTCCTAGCAAGAGCATCTATTTCATCTGATTCATATAGTTAGGATGTATGAAGAATTTCACTAAATCACTACTATTTAAATATCTGAGTACTTTTTCAGATGCTTCGTAAACAAGTTTAAGGAGACCATCTACTTCTGCTAATCTTCTGTCAGATTCTATCAGTTTCTAGAATATTTATATATATTTATGTTTGTTTACTTTACATGTGCACAGTTTCCTTGATTTATTGTTTACTTAGAATATGTGTTTGTTGTTTACTGCTATAATAATATTGGTTCCCAAAAAGAGAATACATTTTGCTTGTTTTGTCATTGTTTGTTGTCGACAGATAGTTACGTGTTTAATCTCCAATTTTTAGAGTCAACACCGATTTCCCAAAAAAATTTTTCAAAGAAATTTTGTAAAAATTAATGTACAGGAATAAGAAGTTTATTACTAGAAAACTAAAATTTTGTTTATAATAAAATTTAAAGGGAAGAAAAATTCTATAGCCTCCCAGATAACTTAATATCTTTGGTACCTTAAGAAGAACAGGGCAATTATGTTTGGGGATAGGTCTCTGTTGATCAGTATGTACTGGTCGAGAATAACAAAGAAACTTTGTTTGCTCTTTACTAGAGCTACTAATTATTAATTAGTAACCAGACCTTTGTCAACTACTTGTAGCTTTTGTTTTTCTAACAGTATTAAACTTAACACAGTTAAATTTAATATTGCTATACCATGAAGTTTTTGAATTTTTTGTTTTATTTACAAAATTGGGGATCAGCAGAAAGAGTTAGATTTTATCTTCAGCTCGCTGATATCTTTATTAGATCAAAAAATATATATTATATATATATTTAAACTATCTAAACTATAGATCTGATATTATCTGGCTGCTTCTATAAGTGTTTAGATGCAATCTATCTTACTAGTTAAGACATTGCCCATATCAGAGGGCAGCATCAAGCTAGCTAGTGAAGATATTGTTACAGTATCGTAGCCTTCTTAACAGCAGTATTATAACAATGACACGGCTACAAGGATTCTTCACAGGTTTATAGCGGTGTCCAACAGGTAAGTATAATTTCTGCTTTTTGGAAAAACTATATCCTTCCATCTGTGGCAGTTCAGGCAGACAATAGTTTATAGATAAAATATATGTTTATTAAAGATAAATAAGATAGGCTATCCTT
>CAJVPZ010000602.1:0-18121 GCA_910592135.1 Racocetra fulgida | reverse complement strand
ACGATATTAAAAAAAATAAAAAAGCAAGTAAAAAAAATAAAAATCTTACTTAAAAAAATTGCATCTTGCAAAGTCTTTGGGTCAGTGTTGACAAAGCTATTATCAGTTGTTTTCAAAATTATTGAACATATGCTCAATAATTTTGAAAACAATTGGACATAGTAGCACAGATTCAGGTGGTCGTTAATAAGGCCGTCTGGCTGTCGACTATCGGCAGATCACGTAATCGAATCTGGCTTTAACAGTTCTCTAAATTAGGGGGTCGTCTAAAGTCGTGTGCAGTCACGTGACTCAGAGCCAATAAAATAGTTTGTTTTGATCGACACGGATCAGCCCGAAGAAGAAAAAAAACAAAAAAATGTGAAAAATGTCAAAAATACAAGAAATGAGTGTCTAAACCTACCTTGGGTACTTAATAAAAAATGGCAGGGAGGCAATTTTACTATAACACCTATCCTCATCTTAACTCTACTTTAACCCTTACTTTAACTCTAATTAAAAAGTCAAAAATATATAATCGCACATGGCTTTAGACGTACCCCAAATTAGGAAATATTTATCTAAGTCACCCGATCATCACACAATTGATAAACAATTTTTTTTTATACGTTTTGCAATACTCTTTTTAAAAAAGCCCAGGTAGCTTACTATCAATAAAATGTGAGTAAATATAATAGATAAATAGATGCTTTTATTTCACTTTATAACATATTCTTTTAATTTCTGTTAATCTCTCAAATTTTTTTTTACAATCTGATTGGTTGGTATGCAGGTGACTGGCAAAATTTATAGTATGATGGTTGATATTTGTGTGTAACCATATTAGTCATTTTCATATTTGGGACATTCCCTCCTGAAGACTTATACTGGTTTCCGGTTCCTAGTTTAACAGTCACACAATTTGTTATGCAGATTATGTGTATAAATTTTTTAATATGGAGTCAAATGATTGACGCACCTAAATTTTATATGTAAAATTTAGGTAAATTTTGCTTTTTATGCTTATTTAGCAACAAAGAAATTGTTTGATTATTTTTTGGGTATCATTTTGCAAATTCTCTTGTATTCAAAGGTTCTTTTTATGAAATTTGAAGGGTAGTTAAAAATAAGATTAAAAAGAATTTTGATCACAAAGTTGGGCAATTTTTTTATAATTTTTACAGTGTGTTTATATGTGATAACAAGTGATGTACATCATTTATCCAAAATAGGGAGATGGCTAAAGCCATGTACCTATGTGATTTTGACGTTTTAATCGTTTTAATTAAAATTAAGGTTAGGATTAGGGTTAGTTTGGTGTTAATATAAGAAGAGGCTTATAGGTAAATTCTCTTCCTGGCATTTTTAATTAGTGTCTCAAGAAAGGTTAAGACTGCCGTTTTTCGTCTTTTTGTGTTTTCTTTATTTTTTGACTTCTTCGGGCTGATCCGTGTAAACAAAATTTCGCAATTCCGGTTGGTTGATTTATACAAAAAAGTCACGTGGATACATAGCTTTAGACGACCCCAAAATAGGTACTATGAAGACGTTAATTGAAAAAATTTAGTTGATGTTTTTATATTATCTATTTTGGATAAATGATATACATCACTTGTTATCACATATAAACAAATTATAAAAATCATAAAAAAATTGTCCAACTTTGTAATCAAGATTCTTTTCAATCTTATTTTTAACTACCCTTCAAATTTTATAAGAAAAATCTTCGAATGCAAGAGAATTTGCAAAATGATATTCAGAAAATAATCAGACAATTTCTTTGTTGCTAAAAAAGTCTAAAAAAAAAAATTTACCTAAATTTTATATATAAAATTTAGGTATGTTAATCATTTGACTTCATACTAAAAAATACTCATGTGACATATCGTCTGACTATTAAATTTTTTAACATGATCTATATAAATACCTTTTGTATGTCTTTCACGCCTTACAACTGTTTATCGAACATGACATATATTGTAATGTTCGTTCTGTCTCTACTTTAGGCTACATAAAAAGCAGTATATTTATAGTGTGAGACAGCATAAGACATCCAATTTGTTATAACCTTTTTAAAACAAGTTAAAATAAAAATCTCTCTTTCAAATTTATTGTTTTTTATTTAAGTAACAAATCTGAAAGAGGGATTTTCAAAATTTTTGATTTTTAAAAAGTAGTTACAGTCATCCTCCTCTATAATCACCTTCTATATAATCACAAACTCTATATAATCACATAAATTTATAATACAAAATTTATTATTATTAAATAACCTTCTATACAATTATAATTACTATCACATATTTATTTATTTTTATAGATTTTTTTAATAATAAAATTCTCTTTATACAATTACACTTTGAATGCAGATATCTTTATATAAGATGATTTTATATTCATTTCACGAAGTTTATTTCTAAAAACTACAATATATTAATTTGCAATTTTGTTATAAATATCTCATACATGTTATATACAAAATACAACTCTAATTTGTTACTATAAGTTATACTGTACAGCACTGCATACAGTACCTTGGGTATTTTACAAAAAACTGGTCTAAATTGAATAATACTCTCAAATATCGAGAGATAGAAAGATAATATAAATACTTATTACTGATCACTATATAATTTGTTATTAAATATATCAAACCAAATAAGAAGATCACACTATTATTATAAAAACTGGATCATAAATCGCTTGTAAAAAAAAGAGTGATACTATTTCAGAGTGTACTATATGCAGTGCTATACAGTAGTTGTAACTCATTATAGATATAGCAGGTTATAGCAAATCACAGTTATATTAGCATTCTAGTCAATATACAAAAAACTAAATACAAATGCCAAAATTAATTTATTTTTTTCTTTTATTTTTTTATGCATTACAAATAAGCATATTTATTCGAATTAAAACTTAGTCTATCAATTATATATTATTTGGTAAATTTTTGCCAAATAATATATACAAATCAGGTGCTTATACACAAATAATCATAGTGAAGCTACATAAATGATAGTTAGAGTTAATAAAAGTAACTAACATTTGAAAACAGCCAAGAAAACCAGACTTGACCCCTAATTATTAACTAATAAAAACTAGTTAATGTTCAAAATAAGCTAGCTTATCACAGCTTGCTGCAGCTTAAATAGCTTATTACGTAATAAATTCGAATTTATCACGTGATAAATTTGAACTTATTATATTTTGTGTGATAAATTATATCATATGATAAATTCAAATTTATCATGTAATAAGCCATTTAAGCTGCAGCAAACCATGATAAGCTGGCTTATTTTGAACACTAAAACTAGTTGTATATATCATATATTGAAACAGAATTATTGAATTATTGTAGCTTTAGAATCTACTTGGTTTAAATAGAATTTTAAATGTAACCTTAAATAGAATTCTAAATATAACTTAAATAGAATTTTAAATGTAACCAAGTTGATACAAATTTAAAATCTAAAATTAACAATATTTTTTCACTTTTGATCTCACCAACTCTCCCCGATGATCACTTGTACCAAACTTACAGCTAATAAAAACAGAAACTTGTTGAAGAAAAGTAGAAGAGACAACTACAAATAACGGTTTTTATAGAGGTCAAGACTTGTTATGTGCATTCTCCGGACTCCTCTGTATATTCAGCATACAAGTTAAAAGCATTCTTATACAAGATAACTAGCAAGAAGGTGGGTAGTGCTCTTATACAAAAAATTTTAATAGAAGCTCTGCTTCTGCTGATGAAGTTAAAAATAGTTGGTCTAAGGAGAACAACAAGCGAGTTTTCAACACACTCTTTACCAAAGTTTAAGGATACCCACAAACCAAAACCCTCTACCAAACTCCACTCTTTGCATTTTTCAAAATTTTCACCAAAAAGTGGAAAAAATAGTGTACTCCCAACAAAAGTTCGACACAGTAACGGTTGCTGAAAAAAGAAAGTCACATATATATGTATGCATTTACTTTAAGATGAATAGTGTTAGATAATGTGATAATATTTGAAACACTGCAGAAGACCTGCTGATCTATTTGGGATAGCACCAAAAGTTTCAACCTTGAAGCTCTACTTCAAGACCAGATAGTTTTTAATATTTTTACATCCTGGATATAAACATAAATAACTAGCATAGAGTTTAGACTAGTTTATTTGTAATACTATATAATTTTTACAATCCGGCATAGGTTTAATAGTGCTATCTTTGTTTCTTTTCTTTGTTTTTTTTTTTTGTTATTTGTTTTATTTGGTTTTATTGGTTTAGGTGAATCAGAACTTGACGCCATATTATTCTCCATTTTTGTTATACTTTTTGTATTTGTTTGTATTTCGTTTTGTAAAAAGAAAAGCTAACTTTGATATGGTGTATGGTACTAGCCCATAACTAAAGGATAACCTCTAGTAAGTTAGAAGCTCAAAGAGAGGTTTGAAGTCCACTAAGGCAAGTCATATCTGGCAAAAGTGTGGGTATGTTACTTTATGGGTAGATTATTATAGCTATTATTAGAGAATGTAAATTTCTTAGTATAGTTTAATCTCAATAAAAAGTGGCAGGACAGCTGAATTAAAAAAAATCTAAAATTAAGTTAATTCGAACTTTGATATTGTAATAGATTGAATCCCTATTATTCCTTCAATACTCATAATAGTTCGAGAAGCATCTATTATCCCTTCAATGCTCATAATGGTTCAAAGTATTTATTATGGCTTTAATGCTTATAATGGTTCAAGAAGCATCTATTATTTCTTCAATGCTTATAATAGTTTAAGAAGTGTTTATTATGTAGTTCTTTTTGCAAGTAATATTAAATGCAATTGCAAAAAATGCGGGTTATAAAAATTATTATGTAAAAAAAAAAAAACTTGACTTGTAGTACATAGTAATTGTCATCCTAATATATACCATAAATGTAAAAATTTATGTAACACTTTTAATTTAAGACGTGCTGCAAAAAAAATAAAGCTTACCTTAAAATAACTTAAGTTCAAAACAAAATAATAAAATAATTTAAAATTCTTTAACAATTTGAGTATAGTTTAGAATTCTATTACAACTTATATTTAGACATATGAGTGCCACTATTGAAAACCAAACTTATTAATTATAATTAATTATTTATTTTTAGCTAGATTCAGCTTTGATCTAAGATAGAAATACATTTGAAAGCCTAAATTTAACTAAAATAAATAATTAACTATAATTGACAAAATCTGGCTTTCCCTTGATAGCACTCATATATTCAGATTTTTTAAGGGTTGGACCTAGTAAATTATATTTTCAAAATAATAAAATTCAGTTTTCTTTCTGCAATCTCAATTATACAAATTATGATAATTTCTAATTCAAAATTACTATTCAAAATAAGGTTCTAAAAAATGTTTTAAGGATCTAGCCTCAAACAATTGATCATTTTTTTGGGCCTTTAGGTTTTTGTTATATAATAGTACTATCTCTATTGTACCAATACCAAAATAATAGAGGTATGCATACTTACAAAGCTAATTAAAAATAATTTCAAAATTTAAATTTGGAATTCGAGCTTAGTTTTGAGCTATTTCTAAACTTGGTTTTTATAGAGCAGAATCAAACAAGATTTAACAGGACTGAATAGGACTTTTACTATAGTAAAGAAAACTCTTAAAACATAATTATATTCTATATTTGCTAATTGATATATGCATCAAGTCTAATTAGATTAATTGATAATCTGCGAATCAACTAAACAAAATATAGTAAAACATGACTCAGATTACTATATAAATTACATATGTTTTAAATGCCATGATCATTCAAGAAAAACTTTAATGACAATCAATTTTTACAGGCATATATAACAAAAACTTGTATTAAACTGCTTTGAAATAATTCTTAAAAATGTTACATAAGCACTAAAATAATCTGAGCGATATCATAAAAAATTCTTATAATTTTTAAGTTATAAAATAGACAAATTCCATAATATCATTATTATCACGTATCTTATACAAAAAAATACAGATAATATTATTTAATTAAATGTAAATTACATGAGAATTAAAAAAAAACTGTTCAAAAATATTCTTATAAGATCTGTATAAATTTTAGATTTAAGTCTTTTTACATTTATTATATAAACTTGAGATTTAAACCATTTTTTCTTGCATAAAATCTGTAATTTGATCTAAATTGCCCCTGCATATACATATTATATATTAAAATATTTCACTAAATACTATAAAATGTAAAAACGTGTTACATATCAGATGATTTTGATAAGAAAATCCAATTTCTCCAATGATGCACCTCATTAGATATATGAAATTATATATAATTGATGCACTCTAATCTGAGAAGATTGGATTTCTTTATCCAAATCAGCTGATATAAGAAGCAAGAATATTTGTTATGAATTAAGTATCGATAAGTTATTATTATCTTAAAAGCTTTATGCATATGAATAATATCAAATATTTTTTTTTTAAATTTTGAATCTAATAGTTATAGATATGTTCAAAGATCAGCAGATAAGATTTTTTGTTATTGTATTTAATTGATAATCCATCTATTAACTGGAGAATAGGCAAAATATAACATCTTCCATTTAAAACTTTTTTTTATACTAAGTTAACGATATATGTCTACTAATTAAAAAGTTGTAGAGCTCATTAAGATGCATCTAACAGTGGTTAGAAGATAATCTAACTACTATTAAATGCGTCTCAACGAGCTCTACAACTTTTAATTAGTAGATATATATCATTAATTTAGTATGAAAAAAAGTTTTAAATGAAAGACATCACATTTCACCTATTCTCTAATTGATAGGCAGATTATTAATTAAATACAAAAGTTAACTGTTTAATAAAATAATAGAAACATTGGTTTCAAATACCATTTATTCTGCTAAATAATTGTATCTAATCATACTTGTGAAATTATGCAAAATGTTAAAATTTTGTTACAAAAAAGACCAAGAATAGCTGTTAGTGAATCTTTAAAATAAGAAATATGCAAGTATAGTCAAAAAAATCCTAATAAAAAACAAATAGATATTGTGAAACATTTCAGTTCCCAAAATTCTAGCTTAAATTTAGATTGGTTTACAATTTCTAAAAATTTAAATAATAAATCAAAATGGTTAGCTATTACGGATGATTAGTTAAGTTCTACGATTTTTGATGTAAATAAATAAAATATCCTTTATTAGATCAGACCATATACCTCTGGGTTAAACAAGTTACCACTGGAGACATAATCCTAACAGAGTTAATAATTAAAGAAAAGGCAGTCAATTTTGCAAAAGCCTTGAATTTAGAAGATAATGCTTTGAAATTTTCAAATAGATGGATTCATAAGTTTAAATGACACAATAATCTTAAAAATTTTCAGTTACATGAAGAAGCAAAAAGTGCACCATTGTCTTTGCTTCCAGAATATAGGCAAAAACTGTATGAATTAATCAAGAAATATACCTTGAACAATATATTCAATGCAGATGAGACAGAGCTCTTTTTTTGTATATCACCAGATCAAATACTTGCATCTCAATCAAGACCTGGATTTAAAAAGGTTTGTTTAATATAAAATTACAATTATATTTAATAATTATTTTAAGGATTCTATTTTCATTAAGATTAAAATCATCTGATAAGCTATAAATATGCATATATGTATGTACATATATACATACATATGTATATACATATATATATACATTCTATCTAAAGATTTTGCATACTCGAATAGGAATTATTATTATATAACCTTAATAAATTATCTGAATAATCAGATAATTCAATAATACGTACTAGGTAAAGATTTGTTTAATGAGTACAATTAGAGATAAGCATCATTAATATGTGATGACTAAGCACTATGCAGTAATATGCCTATCTTTAGGTATATACATATATATATATATACAATCTCTAATGTGATTATAATTAACAATATTAGATGACTTTAATAACATAGTTAAAATAGAATTTCTCTACTTCATTAATTTTTTTTTTTTTTTTTTATAATTAGAATTGTTCACAGATCACTATTATGCTAGTATGTAATGCAACCAGTACCAAAAAATTAAAGCCATTAGTAATCAGATCTTCAATTTCTCTCTGTACACTTTTTGTATTAATTATGATTCTTTGCTTATTGCTTATTGGCAAATTCCAAAACATGGATGCGAAATAACATATTTTCTGAGTGATTAAAAAATATAGATCAAATATTTCACATTCAAAATTATCAAATTTTGTTACTAATAGATAATATCTCTTCGAATTTTTATAATCAATCTAATATAGATAGTTTACGTAATTCAGATAAGTCAACTTCTAACTTAAATGAAGAAATATCTGTTAATGATAAAATAGGTAATAGTATATATATACTATTATCTACTTATATTAAACTGTTACCTACTTATGATGATGTGATAAATTTTTTGTTGTCACTCTAATATATATAAATAACGATGCAATCAATTTTTTGTCGTTACTCTAACACATATGAATAATGATGCGATTAATTTTTTGTTATCACTCTAATACATATAAATAACGACACGATTAAATTTTTATCATCACTCAAATAACAATGCAATTAAGTACAAATACTTACAAAGTGTCATATCAAAACTATATATAACTAACGATGCAAGCATAAATTTATTGTCATTTGAGTGATAATGCGATTACTATTATATCACTGATAATGCAAATATAAATTTATTGTCACTAGGTTATATGAACAAAAAATATATTTAACAATACATTTAATCATATGTTATCATTTGTAGGCCTGATGTGAGGGTTATTTAATCGCTATCAGGTATGCTATCAATTAATGCTACCGAATATATATCTTAAGTATATTGTGTAAATGCTATCATTTAATCGCTTATATTCACTATCCTAGAGTGCGATTAAAATGAATCTGCTCATGTCTAAGAAAAATAATCATCAGCATTAGAAATGTTATCAGAAAATGCTATCAGATCGATTTTGCTTATATTTAGAGATATATTATATCAAAATATATTAACTTATCTTGCCTCTAGTTGGCCCCAACTCGACCTTAGTTGAAATTTTATCAAGGCCACTACTAGGACCGGCATTTTGATTTTCTGAAGCTGTTTGATTTCTTTCTTTTATTCTTGTTTCTAGTAACCCTAGTGTCTTTAAAAAAAAATAAAATTTTAGAAAAAAATTTCATTACTCTATAGTATCTATTGTAAATAATAGATAATACATATATATATATATATATATATATAACACATATATAAAAAACAAAGAAAAATAAAAGTAAGAAACTCGAGATTTTGCTAGGTTCACTAGAGTTACTAAAGACAGCTCGAAAAAAAGTTCTAGAAACTAAAAAATACCAAATCATTGGCTTCACTTCCACCCCCAGTTATTTTTTTTCTAAAGCCAATTTTTCTAGAGACAATGGACAACAATTTAGTTTCATCGAGGATCTGTATTAAAGATTCTATTGTTTGCCTGTTCTGTACCATTTTAGATAGCTTATTCTGATAATAAAAGGCTTTAGCATGACATTTATTTGCATGTAAATTACATAAGCTATACTTAGAAGCAGTCACTTTACTACATTCTAAATAGGGGACGTTGTTATGAAAAATTTCTTTGAAATTTTTCTTACTGTATTTTTTTTGTTGTATAGTTCATCTTTTCTATATATAAAAGCAGTAGATTATGTGAATGCGATAGAATTAGCACATATATGGGTTTGAAACACAAGGTTAGGGTTTGAAATCCTGAGTCCGGGTGTAGAACCCCAGATCTGAGTCTGAAACCCCAGATCTGGGTTCGAAACCCCAGATCTGGGTTTGGAACCCTTAACCATCAAAATGTATAAATAGGACGCTTGCTTAATAAATAAAGTAACTCTTTTTTACTCTGCTCAAGTAATAATTACAGTGGATATGTGACCTAGTTCTTTCTTATTTTTGTACCCAATAATAAATAATACACACTGATCTTGTCTATTAAGTAACACATAGTAACCAACCGAAATCTAACTCAAATCTAAACGTAATCTGTGGTGACCTAACTCAAACCTAAACGTAACCTGTAGTGACCTAACTCAAACCTAAACATAACCTGTGGTGACCTAACTTGGACCTAAGCATAACCTATAACAACTTCTTCTAAATATAGTTCTATTAATCGATAATTATTACTATATATGAATCTGGGTTATGCTACTTACCATCAGGATTTATGCTTACAGTGCTGGACTAAATTGGCTTGGATATATAAAAGCTCTTCCTAGTTGTAACATTTTGGTGCCGATTGTGTGGAAGAACAATAGAAGGTATTGATAATCTTGTAGACAAACAAAAGAAGGTGTCGATATTCTTGTAGACAAGTAGTTGGTAAAATTAATTGTATGCTGAAGAGTGTAGATAAATATCGAACGCCGATAATACTATACAAATGAGCGTTAATAATATTGTATGAACTGAGTATTGATAATTATTGTAAGCAAGTGTTGATAATTGTTGTATGTACAATATGAGTAATACTGTGTGAGCGAACGTTGTTAAGTTTGTATAGTTAACGTTAAGGATAAATGTTTCGGAAATAAGTGTGGACGAGCGCTACAACAGTAAAAGGACAAACGTGTGTACAGCAATAGTATGAACAAGTGTGGATACAATAGTAGAAACGATCAATAATATAATAATAAAAACAAGCATTAGTATAATAGTATAAGCAGATAATTGGTATAAAATATGGAGAAACATCTTTAACGATACGAATCCTAGAAACAAATGTCACGATTATGAACTAAGGAATAATGGAAACTCACCTAGTAATGGCAATTCTCTTCGAAATGAATGTCTTTTGGATAGCCCGAACCCCCCAATGAATCTCGATCAGCAAGATGTTCCTGATCAACAAACAATCTGGTTATTACAAGTTATAGCTAGTGCATTGGTACAACCTCGACAATCCCACTATGAGTTGAACGAACAAAGCATAGTAAAGATCCCAATATTCAGTGGAGAAAATCAGGATCCCGTTGAATAGATAGATGTAGTAACGAGAGCATTTGAAGCAAATAATATCATGAAAACAAGGCGACTTGTAGTTGTAGATGCCTATCTTTTTGGCCTTGCCGCACTATAGAGGAAAAATCAAATATATAATAACAATGGAGTATGATATTAGGAAAATAAAGAGGCCTCATATCAAAGTTTTGTGCATCAGTTAAGCAGGCTTTCTGTATCCTGGCCCTAATTAACCAGTGGAATAATGAGTTACTATCCCGACGACAATGTATAGAAGAATCAGTAGACCAGTATATCGCAGATATGTTGATAATGTTTAACTGAGTATGTTAAGTCAGAAACCAATATCCTGAGATAATGAAGGCTCAAATGTTTGTTTAAGGATTGCATCCCGATTTGTTATTAGCAGTAGGACCGTTTATGCCGAACAACCTTCAGAAAGCAATCGAAAGGGCCCAGACTTGTGAAATGACCTTTGCTCGAAGAATAGCAGTTTATGGATTACCTGCTGTGTATAATCCCTTGATATACCCAATGACCCAAGCAGTAGTGCTCCCATATCAAGCATGTTCTATGGTCAAACCCATAGTACTACCATCTCAGCCAACATATAGCACTGCCCAGCCTACAATACCTACCTGAACTCAAACCACATCGAACTCTGTAGATCAAATAATGGCTATATTATAAGAGGTAGTAACTATGATGAAGAATAACAATAATAATAGTAATAATCATAATCAACCCCACCCCCTTGCTAATGGAATACGTCCTGAAAGGACCAATTGACCTCTCATGTGTTACTCTTGCCACCAGCCCAGATATATTGCTTATGAATGCCTGAATGCTAATCATATGAATGGAGGAGGAAACAACCTCCTGATGCAAAACCAAATTAATGGCTCCTTTAATGATAATAGGCTGATGAAAGAGGTCCTCAGGATGCAGGCAATGTTAGTCCAACTACAGGACCCTATGGAGTATTTAAACTGAGAAGCGTATCTTTAGAGGGTGAGAGTGCGCAATCATCTACAAATCCCTCAGTTGATATAATAAAAGAGGCTTATATAGCGAAAAGAAGGTGTGGTAATGATGACAAATCTGTTGAAAAAGAAACCCCACCCATGGTTGATCATAATAATGAGCATAATCAAGGAAGCACCCAAACGAATAACTAAACAAACGGCCAAGGGGACAAAAAAAGGCTGTAAAAAGAAAAGTGACAAAGCCCGATGATAGCAAAAATCTAACAATATTCGATAATGACAGATTTGCAAAATAAGAAGGCCAACATCACCTATATGCAACTTTTTCAGATGGCTTTAAATGTATGAAAGAGGCATTGAAGATTTTACATATAGGTAGGGTGACTAAGGGAAAGCTTGCCCACTTTTGCTTGAATTGTAGGGACAAAGCATACACAACGTTGATGTATTGTGATACTCAAGTAAATGGTCAACTGATCATTCTGATCTTGGATAGTGGATCATCCGGCTGTGTTGTTTCTGCTGGGTTCTTAAAAGACTCTGGGATAACAATCGACTGCCCATCAACAGTAATAATGATAGAAGTATATAGTAAACAGAAAAGGCTGCTAGGAGAAATTGACGAATTCTCTGTAACTGTTGATGGTAAAACCATAACGTCCTGTACTGTTGTAATTGACGCTAGAAATTATATAGTAATAGTAGAAAACGATTGGATAAAAAAGGTGAGAGCCCGATTGGATTAAGAATCATGTGAACTAATGATAAGGCATGGTGATAAAAAAATAAAGGTGGCGACTAAGTATTGTAAACCGGCAAACATTGGAGATCGAATTTTGCGGAAGGATAGAAAAGGGAAGGCAAAAGCGGATGTGGAGGATGAAACTGCCAATAATGTTGATAATAGTAGTAATGACAACGAATCGACATTCAGTGAGGAAGAGGAGTATGAAAAAGAAGAAGGCTTGATAAGCCAAATGTATTTATATTTTAAGTTTTATCCAATGCAAAAAGTGAATAATGTCATATGTGAATTATGTTTAAAAAAGTGGTACTACAATCGGATTGCGTGTGGAATGAGGCTTCGAATCAAAAGGACTATCGGTATGTGGAGAAAAAGCTGAAGAATGAGTATAACTTTGGGAACATGACCCCTGAACAGCAAGGTTGAATAATGGAAGTTCTGGGTAAATATGAGGACGTCTTTGCATGAAAACTCAATCAGCTAGGAAGGATGTTGGTCATCAAACATAAAATATACACAGACAAAGGTCCTCCGGTAAAGCAAAGGTTCTACCTTATGTCAAAGCTGGAGCATGAGTTCATAGACTAAGAAATTCAACACATGGAAGAAGCCGGATTAATTCAACCATCATGTAGCCCGTGGGCATCTCCTGTCTGTGTGGACTTTCGGAAGCTTAACCAATGGACGAAATGTGCCAGCTACCCTCTGCTAAGGATTAACGAATTACTGGGTATCATCAAAAATTCGATCTGATACACTACTTTAGACCTTGCAAGCGGATTTTGGCAGGTTGGTGTCCATCTCTGTGATTGCGAAAAAATAGTGTTTACGATAAAATTTGGGTTGTATGAGTTCGTGATAATGCCATTTGGCTTGACAAATGCTTCTGCCACTTTCCAATAGTTAATGAATCGTGTGCTACAACAAGCGATGTGGAACTTTGTGCTGGCCTACATAGATGATGTAAATGTTTACTCTCCGAGCTTTGAAAAATACTTAGAACATGTTGATGTTATTCTGGATAAGTTGCATGAAGCAAATTTGAGGCTTAATCCCGATAAGTGTTTCTTCAAAAAGGACCAAATTGAATTTTTAGGGCATGAAATTTCAGATAAGGGTATAACTATATCAGAATCAAAGATAATGGCTATAAATAACTTTCCGAGATCTAAGAACCTTCGCTTGCTTAGAGGTTTCTTGGGTTTAGCTAGATTTTACTGTCGGTTTATCAAGGACTTTTCTGAAATAGCTGCCCCCTCTATAAACTATTAAAATCAAATGAAGATTTTGTATAGGAAAATGAGCAACAGGAAGCATTCGATGAATTAAAAACGAGGCTTATCTCAGCCTCTGTACTTGCCCACCTACGTGACAATGTTAGATTTACTCTCTATACAGATGCGTCGCATTTGGCTCTTGGTGCTGTGCTGTCTCAACTTGGTGAGGATGAAATTAAACATATAGTAGAATATGCTAGTCGATCCACCAAGCCTGTTGAAAAGAACTATACCATAATTGAGCTAGAATGCATCGTGATCGTTTGGGCTATTAAAAAGTTCTATCAATACTTACATAAAACCCAATTCACAATAGTAACTGACCAGACTGCTTTAACTTACCTTAATAATATAATAAACCCTACAGGAAGGATGGCACGATATATTATGACTCTGCAAGGTTATAACTTTGTTATAAAATATAAACTGAGAAAGCAAATGAATAACGTTAATGGTTTATCGAGGAAACGAAAGGAACGATATAAAAAAAAAAAAAAAAAAAAAAGAGAGAAAAAGCGAAAGAACATGAGTGATGACCTTCAAGGCATTTAAGTAAGACTAGGTCTAAGTGACGTTGCAAATTGATTAACGCCAATAAATAAAAGAATAAGACCATTTAAATTAATTAGTATAATTTAACTTGGGTATAAAACTTATTAAAAAAAAAGGAGAACGATCAAAAAAAAAAAAAAAAAAAAAAAAAAAACTAAATTACTTTGTGAACCATTTTAACAGACGTAGTAGATAAGGGACGGCTATGACAAATACGTGCGGGATAGGGGCATGTATCTAAAAACAACATTTGAACTATTAAGGAATTCGTTATAACAAAAATTGCATTGAGAATGATACTAAGAGATTTATATTAACAACAAATAAGGGTAAAAGCCTTACAAAAGGATATGAAATGTATTAACTAATGACAGAACAGGCATATTTAACTTAAATCGGTGCTTCAAAAAAAAAAAAAAAAAAAAAAACCATAAATCTATAAATCTAGTCCAGGTAGGGATATTATGTGGTCCGGTCTTAGACTAATAGACCACAGTTAGTCTTAAAACTGGTCTAAACTCGAAAAAAATTGGTCTGCTCTAAGTCTTAAGACCAGACCAGTTTGACTGGTCTGGATTAACAAAGTCTTAAGAATTAAGGCTATAATAGACTAGACCAGACCTGGACCAAAATAGATCAGACTGGACCAGACTAGACTGTTAACATCCCTAAGTCCAGGTAACGGTATCCTAGCATACAAGTGACAAATCGTCAAAAAAAAAAAAAAAAAAAAATGAAATCTGAAAATTATACAAACCTGACCTGATACCTAACCAAGATGAAGATACCGAAAGAATTTGATAAGGAGCAAGCTCGAAAACTAAGAATGTAAGCAAGCCGATACATCATTCGAGAAGGAGTATTGTATCGAAAAAACAAACAAGTGCCAAACTAACTTTTAAGAGTCACGAAGTCAAGTCCTCTTGATATTATAAGCCATGCACAATGATCCTGTAGCAAGACATTTGGGTAAAGGAATGATGATCAAGAAGGTAAAGAAGAGGTACTATTGGAACTAGTTCATAAGAGATATTAGGGACTATATGCGAAGTTGTGACGTGTGTCAATGAAAAGGGAAGTCCATGGCAAGAGAAGTACTACACCCAATAAGAGTAACCCAACCATTTGACTGAATTGAGATGGATATCGTAGGGTCCTTGCCCATTATGAAGAAAGGGAATCGTTATCTTGTAACCGCAGTAGAGTACTTGATAAAGTGGCCTGAGACATAAGCCTTATCTGATTGTTCTGCAAAATCGGTGGATGCATTCATATTAGAAGATATCATCATATGATATGGGTGCTCTTGCGTAATTCAGTCCGACCAAGGATTATATTTTGTGAATAAAGTCATGAAGTTGGTTTTTAATAAGGCAAAGGTAAAGCATAAGCAATTGTCTACCTATCACCTACAAAGCAACAGGCTTGTTGAAAGGTTTAACTGAACTATTAGTGAGGTATTGGCAAAATATGTAAGTTAGTATAATGGAGATTAGGACAATTACTTGGCCTCTGCACTATTTGTATATAGAACCGCCAGACATGGCATAATGAAATTTGACCTTTTTACCTTATATATGGTCGTGAAGCAACATTATCCATTGAATTAGTAGTAGGAACTTACTCTGTGGACTTGGATGATGATAAGCGATATGAATCATTAGTTCTGGCCCAGATAATGAAGTTGATAAACAAGCTATTTGAGGTGCGAATTCGAGCTCGAGAAAACATATACAAATCACAGGAAAGGCAAAAACAGTACCATGACCAACAGCACCTGCTACAAAGCTTTGAAATCGGAGATAAGGTCTTAAGGTACTGTGCTAAATTGGAGCAGCAATTGGGCAGTAAGTTAAAAGAAAAGTGGTCGGGACCCTATTGAATATATAACGTAATGGGAAATAGGACATATAAACTATGAACAATGGGTCCTCATGGGAAGGTGATGAAAGAACACGTTCACAGAAGTCAGTTAAAAAGATATGTAGAGCGAAATAACACAAGCACTGAATAATTAAAAAAAAAAAAAAAAAAACTATATATAAAAAAAAAAAAAAAAAAACTCTCTCTAAGTAACCATGAAAAATAAATAAAGCAACGCCTAAAAGTATTAATTGGTAATCCACCAGTCAACCAGAGAGTGATCATAGTAAAATGTGACTCAAATTATTTATAAAAATTAGTGTTTTTTAAATGTGGCATACACACATCTAAAACTTTTTTTTATACTAAGTTAACTACCTTTGGGCTTCTAATTGAAGTTGTAGAGCTTATTGAGAGGAATCTAATGGTGGTTAAATCATCAAAATCGGCCTTGTGAATCGCAAGATATCTTTAAAAACATTTCACTGACTATGTAAAATTCTTCTTTAACAATATTATTGTTAAAGAAGAATTTTACATAGTCAGCGAAATGTTTTTCGAAGATATCTTGTGATCAAGGCCAATTTTGATGATTTAACCACCATTAGATTCCTCTTAATGAGCTCTACAACTTCAATTAAAAGCCCAAAAGTAGTTAACTTAGTATAAAAAACGTTTTAAATGTATGCATGCTACATTCGGAAAACCCTAATTTTTATAAGTAATTTGAGTTACATTTTACTATGATCACTCTCTGGTTGACTGGTGGATTACCAATTAATAATACAAAGCTATTTTTATCATTTGTTACCTACTACTATTTTTATACAACTTCTGTACTGCAATACACTATTTAGTATTACGTATAATTTCTCTATTAAATCAGCTACACCAGCTACACTAGCTACACTCTCGTATTACCCAATACTAATTTGGGGTACACAGGGTTACACAAGGTTACACAAGCCACATCAGCCGCAGCTATAATACAACAACCCCTGTCTATATCTACCCTTGTGATAATACTCTGCTATTATTGCAATATTACAAGTTTTTCTATCAATATATCTAGAAATTTTACTAAGTCAATCTATTTTGTACTCTTAAGCAAAATTTAATAACAAGATGCCTACTTTTATTGCCCAAAACCTTGACATTATTGATCTCGATGCCTATTTCAAAAGTTACACAAATTGCTAGAGTATTACTATCCACGAAGATAACCTTAAAGATATCAAAGTCATTCCTAGTGGATTCAAGCCAAAGTCTTGTATTACAACAAATACCAGAACCCTCAAAGCTACCCATTTCTTAAAAGCGCTAGTAACAACTGCAACAATTCAATGCCTTTGCCACAATTATCATTCACACTTTGTCTTAGAAACCGATACTTACCATATCTCTACCTTTATAACTCCTACTATATCTAAACATCAAAAAAAGAAAAATATTAACCAAGCTATATCCGAAAAAATTACTCAAGCTCTAGCCTCAACTTCATCAACTATCCAAGTCTCATCCTCATCCTCCTCTCATACCCATACCTGCCAAAAATGCTGGATACCAATCAACTACAAATCGATTAATAGCAATCACCAACTTCCAGAATATGCTCTCTTCCTTAACAGTCAAGTCTATCATAAAGAATGTCTACAAGAACCTCAACAATCATCTAAACATACACCTAA
>CAJVPZ010000601.1:0-18123 GCA_910592135.1 Racocetra fulgida | reverse complement strand
CTATGTTTCACATTAACACAGAACACAGGCTGATAGGATCGGGCTGTTTGTCCCGACCAACATTATTAAAATAGATAACTATTCAACTTGGGAAGTATCGTTGATATTTCGACCACAAAAAGTAACGGAAGTGAACACTTCGATCACGAGGTACAAATCTGGCAAACCAGAAGGCAAAGAATAATAACCAGACATTTAAAAGTTTGATAACAAATGTTGAAGAACCTGTAAAGAACAGGAACAAAAGCACTGCCAATAAGTCCTATATACTGTATTTGCGATTAATAAGTTTGCAACAATAAAGGCATGAGATTCAAACCAAAGAGAATTAACTAAGATCCTATCTTTGAGATATAATTTTCGATAGCAAAGATGTAATTTGAAAACATGGCAATTTATATAATCCACAGAATGGGAGGTCATAGTCCAATATAGATATAAATAAGGTCGAAGATTTCGAGGGAAAAAAATAAAAAATAAAAAAAAAATCATTTTCTTCGTTGATCCATTTTGCATTCTTGATATTTTCGGGAATTTCACCTTTTTGATCTCATTAATAAACACAAGTTCTTAATCGCTAAATGACAATGATTCAAAGTAGAACCTGTAGCAATAAATGATAAATTATTTAAAAAAGCTGCAACGTGTCCATGTTGAATGAAATTAGCATTTTGTTTGTAAATTCGGTAATTGTATAGAAACTGGATCTCTCCAGCTCTAAATGAAATGACTATGAAAATAATCATGAAATTTTCAATTTTCAATAGACAATGCGCCGGATGTTATACTGGATGGATTAATTATATAATTAATGAAATAAAAAACTGATATCCGGCACACAGCCATCATGTGCACAGCCACATTAAAAAATATAAAAATATTATTATATAGACTTTTCAAATGGTAAACGCGCGTTCATTGATCGAGATCGAGTTGAGAATTCTTGGATATTTTTGTTTTTTTTTTTTTTCTTCTTTATGAGATACATTTGTGCACTCATCAAGTGCACCGGCAACGAACAAATAAGAAGGATGTCCGTGAATAGATCGCGAAAGGACCTACTAAAAATATCCGCGAATAATTCTGGCTCGGTGACCCAACAGTTTTGTCTACACAACGGACATCGTTTTTCAAGTATCTCACGTCGTGCCCTCTTCGACTATGGTGTATGTTTCGCGTTCCAAAAGACAAAACTCGCGAGCATGTCGCGTTCAACCGATCAAAATCATACCAATCATATGCAAAACAATCATATATAAGGTGTAAAATTCGCAAGAAAGAACAATTAAGCCTAAAATTCATACATTTCATATAATAATAATAATCATCATTCATCATATATCATATCAACTTTTTCCTCAACAGAAAACACATGCATCATTTTTCGCACTTAAATTAACAATCACCCAATTCTCAATTCTTATAAATACGCACTCAAACATACTCACATACTCATAGACAACACACAACTCTCCATATGACCTTTAAAAAAACCATATTTATTTCCTTTATTTCCAAAAAAAAAATTCCTTAAAAACAATAAGATTTCGAAACCTATTAAAAAAAAAAAAAAAAAACTCCCAAAAAACCCAAAAAAAAAATTTTACTAAAAAAAAAAAAAAAAAAAAAATATAGAAAAAAAAAGAAACTTGAAAAAAAAACACCCAAATAAAAAACACTGTACTGTACGTTTATAGCCGGTATTTCGATTTTGCCCTTTTTGTTTTTTTTTTGGTTTTTTTTTTTTCTTTTTCTTTTTAAGAAAATATTTTTCGAAGAGCTATTTTACATTTTTTTTTTTTACGGAGTTTTTTTTTTTTTTTTGTTTTTTTTTTTTTTTGAGGATCCGTTGATCCTTAAGGTTCCGGTACTACCTAAGAAGAATTATAAAACATAAAAATAATTTTTTTTACCATATTTTTTTTTTTTTTTGTGGGGGTTTTGTCGATAGGAATTTGGTGGTTATTATTAAGCTAGTCTAGATATAAGTTTTTTTTTTTTTAAATGATATCTAGAATTATGTAAATTTCTTTCTTGCAAACGAATAAAAAGAAAAAAAAAAAAAGTTTTTTTTTAAAAAAGGAGAGTATTTACATTTAAAAATGAAACAATACTTTTCTCCATGTAATCTAAGTGTCTAAAATGATATATATGATATATATGTTTATGTGAAATATGTACAAGAAAGAAAATGCGAAAAATGTAAAAAAGATAGACGTCAATTTATATAATTGTCCGTGATGTCGACGATAAAATGGAATGAAAATTCGAGATGAAAAAGGAAAAATAAACATATATATTAAGCGTAAGTTTCGATATCGAAATTAAACATAGAAAAAAGTGTTGTATCATATGCATAAGAAATTTACTTTAGGCTTTTCCTATAGAATTCCTATCGTAAAATTTTTAGGACTTAAAAACCGTAAAAAAATTGTTGCATTATACTCGAATCCAGGCGAATAAACAAGTCATCCTAAGAGTCATTGTATCACGTGTTATTTAAACACTTCTGGGAGTAGGGATTCCGTAAGGACCAAAAGAAAGTGCAGAATCTATAACATAGTACAAATCTGTCGTGATATCAAATTCATTAAACGTTGGCGATCGCATGGGTGATTCATCAGCAAATGTAAGGGTAGGTGATACGGGTGAAAGGGGATAGAAATCAGACGATTGTACTGGCGATGAATCGCTTTCATATGATGCAGCAAAATTTTGTTGGTCATAATAATGTCTACTGCAATTAATGCAAGTTGGTGAGAATGGAAATGCAAATTCTGAGCAAGGAGCTGTCAAGGCAGGCGATGGCAAAGATCCGAGAATTAATTCCTCGGATGATGGAATCCTAAGTTCACCACAT
Organism: Racocetra fulgida; assembly: GCA_910592135.1. Classification (NCBI taxonomy): domain Eukaryota; kingdom Fungi; phylum Glomeromycota; class Glomeromycetes; order Diversisporales; family Gigasporaceae; genus Racocetra; species Racocetra fulgida. The sequence goes on along the minus strand of CAJVPZ010000601.1, from coordinate 15,263 downwards.
AATAATGAATCTGTCGATGAATTTCGGGACGATGATGGGCTAACATTAGGAATTTGTGAATAAGGAATGTAGGGAGCCTCCTGAATAAAACAATTTTCTTGCTTCATGAAGGATGGATCAAAAGTTTGCGCATTCATGGTTGCATTGATGATAGAAAGATCACGACCATCAAAGGCTGATGACGAACGTTCCAAGAAAGTCCTCGAATTGGAATCATTATTTACATCACGAGGAAAACCTTTCAAATCAGGAATAGCCGATGATTGTAAAAGTTGGTTATATTCAGATGCAGCGCTATTCCCAAATTTGATAACGTTGTCATTAGATCTTTCATTTTCCTTTCGTTGCATAATTGTAGATTCTTCGTTTGTATAATCATTAAAAGAAGGATGACGTTGCGCTGGAAATTTATATTTAATTTCAGGTTGTACATTAGCAGCCATTCGAACATATAATTTTTCAGCATCGCCTGAAAGTCGAGTATACGCATCCTTAACATATTCAGGCTCTTGCCTCCAGGCAGCCGCTATCATTGGTGATAATTCAGTCATTGAAAGATGAAGACCTTTAGCCTTCAAAAATTGAACGTATTCATTTCTGTACATAATGAACGCATTTGGAAACCTCGCTAGCTTTGGTTTTGATGCAAGTTTAGCCACCATTTTTTGAAGTTGTACCTGAGGAGGATAGGGAAGCGGTAAAGGTGGTAAAACACCACGCGGCTTGTTCATTAGAAGTTTTATCTTCTGTTGACCGCGTTGCATAGGACCAATCTTCTTTTGAGTATCAACACGCTTCCTTGATTGTCTTCTGGATTGTGTCATCAACATTTTGTTTAGAAGCTACCAAAAAAATCGTTACTCATAAAGAAGGTAAAGCCGGAGGATGAACAAAATTAAACACGTTAAAGTGCATAAAGTTGTTCTAACTCCCCTTATATCAGAAATCATGGATTGTTTGTTCATCAATTTGCACCACATATTTTTTTTAGAAATATCCGATATCTTGCATATTTGAATATATGTGAGCATATGTGAATATATGTGAAGAAAAATTTTATATACTAAGCTGCGTATGAACGGTGTGGTATCAGGTGTTTTTTTTTTCAAGGTGACACTGGTAAATAAACAATACTATCTTTAGCATGGGGTTTTATTTCTGGACCTCTAATATCTATTTTTAGTAATATTTTGTCGAACCCCAATCCGAGTCGGAGTCGTACCATCATTATACACAAAAAGTTAGTCGTGCGAGCTAAGGTTAAGCAACGGCGAAACCTTTTATGCTTATGAAAAAATTTCGATAATTTCTGCATGTAAGAACACATTCTCATATTATATGTCGAACACATTCTTATTGTATCAAAAACACATCATTTTATGAAACTTACAGATCGATGTGCATTCACGTACGTGCATAAACCCGCTTTAACCATTGGTTTACGCATCAAGACCAAATCGGGAAGATAAAGGAGGCGTACGATGAACTATGATTAATTAAATGGTTTCGAATTTCCAAGGTTTAAGCGGCGTCAGAATGGTATTTACACATACTTCTAAATTAGTATAATTCGCCACCGAATTATCGGTTACCTATTATAAATTGCACGCATTTGATGTCTAACCATAAGGAAAACAATTGAGGACAACGCATTCTTCAGAACAAAAAAAAAACTATTGCATACAAACAAACGCGAAAGCTATTTATGTTCGGACCAACAATTTTCCTGCAAGTTTTGTTAATAATAAATCGTTAAAAAGGAATTAAAAAGGAAGAATGTAATCAGAAAATGTAGTCGGGAGTCAACGAGTCAACTCTGATGAAATTACAAAGCCTGTTCTAAAAAAAAACATCGAAAATAGAAAACGATTAAGTGAATGAATGAATATGAATGATTTAACACACTTAAACCCACTTAAACCCACTTAAACACACTTTAAACACAATTAAACCCATTTAAACAGAATATAAATTGAATTCCGTAATTATTTGTCCGAAGGTAACTAAAACTAATTATATATTTATATGTTTGGTAATTTTTGATGGTACGTATTAGATTGTTAAATTTCATGTTATCGAAATCAGGATTGACTGAAAAAGGAAGGTTGTTACTGTTATTTCTTCCACTATTTGTTTATTATTTTTATGACTTTCGTGGCACTCATGATACCCATGTGTGATCGGAAATCACTATCGATACACGTCGAAGACCTGCCACGTAAATTCACTAATTAATAATAATCGTTATGCAGAGATCTATCAAATCAAGTCACCTTATTCTAATTATAGACATTGATTTGTAGGCATCCAGTCCACAATCGAACAACCACATTTGGATATCAAGTACCGGGACAGGTTACAAATGTGTCTATGAAAAAAGACTCCACAAATCTCTTGTTTGTTGTCGGACCTTACTCGTCATTCCAGATACAGAATTCCTTTCTGGGTAGACAGTGCATTTCCTCATGTTATGCTTATTTCTGTTACGCAATAGTGTAACTTTTAAACCTGATAGTATTAAACGTTTTCGTTTAGAGGACAATACTTGTTTCTTATGTGTTGACTAGGCAGGAACTTGTGATTGAATGTCTCAAAATAATAATCGATCTGAGATAAACAAAACATTTAATTATATAACTAGATCCTTGGCGGTTTATCCAGTTTACGCCAGACATGCATAAACATACATTATACAAACATTCTTTACGCCAAGGCCCTATTGTTTTACAGTTTACAAGAACAAATAATTTTAACTATGAAAATTATTGCGTGGCAATATTATACGTATATATATATATATCGCAAGATGTTGGGTTGGTATTTTTCAAAAACAAAAAAACTCTGTTGTTAAAAACTTTGTTGCCTATTCAAAAAAATTTTTAGGTTCGAGCTATTTGTGCGTACTACCCAATATCAGACGATTATCATTATACATATCTTCACTTGATGGATGATTTATTTGATGGATTTGCTTGATGGATTTACTGTTTATTCACACAACTGAATTATACATCTAAGAAATTAAACTTCGTTTCTTAAAAAAAAAAAAAAATAAATATATATATATATATATATAGTTAAAAAATATTTTATTGAAATTTCGTTGTTTCTTAAAAAATAATTAAATAGTTCATGTTGAAAAAACGTTGTCAAGCCAACTAAAATAAAGCTTCAAATTTTAAAAAAATATTCCTTAAACAGCAATATCTGAAATTAAGCATCACATTTGGCATTTATTACAGGACCGTTCAAACTATCAATTTTAACTGGATCGCTTAATATTAGTTTTTATGCAAATTCAAGTCTGGGCTTTTGTACACTTTATTTGCTGTATATTTACTGTATATTTACTGTATATAATTTTTTATTTCTATGCAAATTGCATTAAATTACATTGTAGCATTATTTATTTATTTATTTGATTATTTATTAATTATAATTAATTTGTTTTTTAATGTAATACATATGCAATAATATTAATAGTAACAAATATTATATATTTTACACAAATTAAATATAGAATTTTTTATATTTAGCATTTTAAATTGCTAAATTATTTATAAATTTAAAAATTGGTTTAAAACAATATGCTAAAAAAGGTTTATATTAGAATTAATTAAATTAACTAAAAAAGATTTATATAATTAAAATAAAAAAAAGATTATATTAGAATTAATTAAATAAAAATTTATATATAAATTATAGAATATATTAAAAATCTAAAAATTTAATTTAAAAAATTAAATATTTAAAAAAATATTATTTTTTAAATTATAATACAGATAAATTTGTTTATATTGATTTTTTAAATCTTAATTTTTTATTTATTTTAAAATATTAATTTTAGCAATATATTTTCTAAACAAAAATATTTTAAAGCTTTACTTTATCAACTTTGTTAAAAAAATTTTTTAAAATTATTAAAATATTTTAATTAATTAAAATTTAAAGTTTGTATAATTTACTATTAAATTTTTTTTGGTTTTAAAATTTTATATATTTTTAAAGCTAAAAAAATTGTTCTTAAAATATTAATTTTTATAAATAATTATAAATTTATAATAATTAAAATTATAATTTTTTATTCAAACTATAAAGTTATATTAGAAACTATAAATTTAAAATTAATATTTAAAAAATTATAAATATTCTAAAATATTTTTTATTAAAATTTTCTTTTTTTATATTAAAATGCTCTTTGAAACCAAGCTTTATTGATATTTATTATTGATTACATAAGTTTATATTTTGGTATTATAACAAGAATACAATTTAGCCTATTTAAATAGTCTGTCTGAAAGTTCTACACACCTGCAATTTATTTAGAGTTTATCTATTTAATTCTCTAATTGTATATACTTACCAATTATTTTAAGCAAGATATTTTTATATTAAAGTTTCTTACTAGTTAACAAATAGTCTTTTATCATCTCTTACTTTTTTTTTATAATTTAGCAATCCTGTCTCTGTTTATTTAAGATTAAGCTATTTAAAAATTATACATTTCTATCTATAGTTATCACTAATTTAACCAAACTAGAGACTCACTCCCAGCTTTTGCCCAGATGCAACCTGCCTCAGTAGTCCTTAGCCTCCCTTCAGATCTTTAACTCACTAAGGATTTATTTTCCTTTGATTATCAGCTATCGACTATCCACCTTGTCAATACTATCTAATTATATTATATTCCACAACGTAATTATGCTTTGGCCGTAGCCAGTACTTGCAAGTAATGCAAAATATCGAATTGCTAATCTTAAAGTAAGATTATTACATTGTGTATTTTCTATTCTATAAATTCTAAAAATTTTGCTACTATTTAATTTCTTCTGTGATCTTCTATAGTTACACCAATTTATCTTTTTATACTTCATTTCGTTTCTTTCTACTGATAGTCTGTTTTGGTGCTTCAATCTTCTATTTTCTCCTTTCTTTTTATATTTTTTTTAGTTCCTAAGCTTCATCTTATTTTTCTTGCTCCTGATCATATTTTTTATATAGATTTTTTTCAAAAGTATTCGTCTGCAGCTTTTTCCTTCTTCTAGTTCCTTCAATATTACTTTTGATTCTTCTGCTTTTAGGTCTTGATTAATTTGTCTAGATCTTTTTTTTCCCTTTTGTTAAAACTTTGTGTTTTTTTTCTTTCTTCTACTTCATAGTCTTATATTTCTTCTAATAAGTGCCTTTCAAGATCTTGTATACTTCTCTTTACCTTTTGGTCTTTCTAAAAACCTCCCTACTGTTTCCAGTATAAAGTTTTTTCTTCCTCTTCTAATTCTTGACTGTTCGAAACTGCATATTTGCTTTCTCTTTCTTATTCTATAAGCTAGCTTTTTTTCTATATAGCTTTTTTTACAGTTTAAAGCACTTCTCTTGCTTTCTAGTTACTTTTTTTATAATTTTTTTATTATTCTAAACCTGGTATTTTTCTTTTTTCTTTTCTAATTCTTAACTTCTATTATTTTCCCTGTTGCTGCATCTTGTATAGTGTTATTTTCATTTATGCTAATGTTTGTTAATGATCTAATTCGTCTACTCTATTTTTCTAAGATTTCTTTTTTTTTTTTTTTCTAATTTTTAATATTCTCTTGTCTACTTTCTAAATTTACTTAATATATAAACTCTGCTATTCACCTCAGTATTTTTCTTCATGAGTTTTTGATTTGTATTTTGATGGAGTTTTTCTCTTCTAATAAGGTTAATATTAGAATTTTTGGTCTTAATTCTTCAGTTAGTTTATCTAAAGTTTCCTTTTCTATAAGGCTTTCAATATCTCTTCCTGTGATTCTTTTCTTCAATATATCTTCTTTTTCTTTAGCTTCTTTATGTTTTTGTTCTTGCTTTTTGTCAAACTTGTATCTTCTTTACTTCCTTTCTAATTTCATTTTTCCTTTTTTTCTTCGTGTTGTTTTATTTTCATTAATTCTACTGATTCTTTAAAGTGCTGTAATAATAGTCCTAATGTTATTTTATTATGCTACCTTTGTTGATACTTTCTCTGCTTATCTAGTCTTTTCATCCATCCTGTTTTTATTCTAGCTTTTGTATATTCAGTGGCCAATCTTTCCTTGTTATGTATAAATAACCTTTCTCTTTCTGCTGCACATAGATTTTTTATAGTACTGGTTACTTTGTCTAGTAGGATGTATTCTGTTAGATTGATTTCTAACTGTATTGACTCTTAATATACTGTATTATTTCTTTTCTTGAATGCAAATTCTGTATATTTAATTCTTTTTTTCTAATTTGGCTATCCTGCTCTTGTTTATTTGAGATCAAGTTATTCAAAATTACAAGTAATTTATCTTTAACTAAAGTAGATTTAACCAAATGAAGAACTTGCCCATATGATTTTATACACTAGGCACAATCTGCCTCAGTAGCTTTTGGCCTCCCTCAAGGTCCTTAACTCATTTAGGACTTTTTCTCATTATTCATCGGCTGGTGGCTACTCGCTTATCAAGAAGCAAAATAAAAGAAACAAACTAAAAAAAAACACAGAGATATAGGTGACTACAGTAAAAGAATACAAAATACAAAAAAAAAGAGTAAAGGAATATTGAAAAAAAAACAAAAACAAAACAGAAAATTTGCTAATCTTAATGCTATGGTTATAAGTCTGTAGGTGGCTTGGAAAAATTATATACTGACTAGACAAATTAGTCTCTACTTCTATTTTTCTTTAAACTAGTATGCAAAAGTAAAAACTCAATAGGAAAAACTTTATCGACTAGCTTAAGATAAAGAGGTTAGAACAGAGTCTTAGAGCATCATTTGTATAGATATCCATTGTATTTGAGGCATGTGTATACACATGTTTGTTGTTACATTTTGATTTGGGAGATAAATAATGCCGACTTGTTTGATATATATAATATCGATCATTTGGAGAGATTAAGCTAAAACGCTTACTTTTTACAAAAATTTCCTCAAAAAAAAGTGGTGAGCCAATGAGTGTATATAAGATTCTTCTTGTAAGTTTTACAGTTGTATAGTTTAGCTTCTCCATTTCTATCACTTAGAAGTGCACGTTAGTTACTTCTACAGACTTGTTCTCAGAATAAACCTTCTGGTTTGGATGCCAAATACTTCGGGGAGTCTGCCAGAAAGAAAACTTGACCCCAAAGAAAATCATCTGTTCTTTTGGCGCCTGCTCTTTGATATTCATGTCTAGATGCTTAGACTTTATTGACAACAAGCTGCTTCTACTTATAGGACCAAGTTTTAGTATCTACTTCGTTGCTTTTCTATACATTTTGCTGTAGTTCGGTTTTTGTTGTTATTAACCAGAGGATCATCAGAAAGAGTTTTTTTTTGTATATATTTAATTTTTCTTGCTCAATTCTATATATATTTCTGCTATTCGTTCCTCTGATTGTTCTGCTATTGTAGATTTTGTTCTAGCATTTTCTATTGTTTCTTGCTTCACATGACTAATTTGTTGTTGTGTTTATATGTCTCTTTTGTTTTTATCTGTCACATGTTTTTTAATTAAGTTTTCTTTATTTATTCTTCATTATATATTGTATATTTTGTATAATAATAACTGATCTGCATTACAGAGTCAAGGCCAATCCTCCAAACAACTTGCAAAAGACAAAATTATCAACAATTTTTCAGGTTTTTTTATTATATCTTTGCTGCTTCTGCTTTATTTACTCAGGTCTTTTAAGAAACTGAGTATTATTTTTAGTCTTCTTGCTTTTTACTTAAAGCTGCAAGTCTTTTTTCCTATAGCTGTTTGTGTATTTTTGGCATTTTTATTATTGTTTTGTTTTTGTATTTTTGTATACAGAGGATCAGCAAAGAGAGTTAATGTTTATCATCTCTCATTATTAGTTTCTAACCCTTATAAGGTTTATCTAAATCTTAGTTTCTACTTTACAATATATCTCTAATACTTCAATACTCTATTTACAAGTTTTTTTAAGTTCTTAATCTAGATGATCTGAAAGAACTATGATCTGTTTCTAATATATAATACTGAACTATATTCTTTTTCTCTAATAATAATAGATCTGACAGTCTGGTTAGTATATTAGTTCTTAGCCTTTATTGTTTAGTTCATCTGCTTTATATAATTCATTTTTTAAATCTAGCTTTTATTCCTTAAACTGTAATGTAGCCAAATTTGCTTGCTAAAATTTTTTTAATTTAATTTTTTTTAATTACTCAAAATTTTATTAAGCTTACCCTAATATTTCTAAGTTAAAATAAAAATATGAAATATATTTAATAGATATTAAAAAATTTTAATTTAAATTTAATGTAATTAAAGATATTTAATTTTAACTTTAACTAATTCTAAAATTTTATTATAAAAATTTTTTAAAAACTTTTAAATTTTTATATATTCTCATTTATAAAAAAAATTTTTTGGCTACTAATTAAAGTTAAAATTTTATTTATAAAATTACAAAAAATTTACTAATTAAAGTTATCTTTTAAAATAAATAAAATAAAATTATATTAAAATTAGGCTATACAAACTTAATAATTCGGTTTTTATAATATAAAATTTTTAAAAGTGACCCGGCAACTCGGCTTTTAATTTTATTTTCAAAAAATTTTATACATAAAAAACATATAAAATTTTTTTATAGATTTTTTAAAAAACTCACCCGGATAGTAAGTATACTTGAAATTTTTTTTTAGAGTTTTGTAAATTTTGACCCGGCCGGGTTATGAAAACCGATTTATTAAGTTTGTATGGCCTTATAGGGAGTAGTCTTAGAATTTTAAAAAGTTTGTTAAAAAGTAAAGATAAAATTTTATTTTTTAAAAAATTTTTTAAATTTTCTAATATTTTTAGTATATAAGCAACCTTATATTTTTTTTATAATTTAAAAATAAATATTACTATTTTATAATTTTTATTTTTAAATATTATTATATAAAATTTTTTTAAAATGGCTTAATTTTTTATAAAGTTAGATTAAAACAGAATAATATTAAATTTTAGCAGCCAAATTTGTTTGCTAAAAATTACAGTTTAAAAGATAGTAATTTTATCAAAAATATAAACTATTTCTCTATTCAAGATTTTAGATAAACTTCAGTTCTTCTAGTTCTTTAGATTTTTATACTTAATGGTCTTATTATAGGTTTACACTGACTCTAGTATTAGCTTGTATTCCTTTGAGTTTTTTTATAATATTACACAAATGCTTTAAACTTTTAATTTTGCTAGTATGACTAAAGCTATATATGCTTTAATCTAACTAATTGATGAAGAACTATATATTATAACACAAGCTATAAATTCAAATTTTCTGCTTTTAGAGAGAATTGAGCTCTAATCCTGTCATCTTGAAGTAACAATCCACTTTCATATATAATAGCTAATTTGCCAACTATACTATTTCATCACACCTTTTATTAAAATTATTTTAAAATTATATATTTTTAGTTTATAAATAATTTAAACTTTTTTATAATTTAAATAAAAATATTATAAAAAAATAAATTTATTTTTAAATATTATTATATTAAATTTTATTTAAATATTCTATATTGTTAAAAATAAATTAATAATATATTTATAGTAAAAATATAAACAAATTTGTCTATATTAATTTATTTTTTAATTCAACTATTTAGCTTTTATTTATTTAAAATTAAGTAATTCTAAAATTCCTAAAAGGTTAATCTTTAGTATAGATAGGTATATATAATTATTATACAATTATAATATATATAAATTAATTATTTTAAACTAATTTAAGTAATTTTATAAATTATTAAGGTTAGAGTTAAGGTTAGAATTTAAATTAGCTCAAATTAGTTAGATTTTATATAATATAATCTTGTAATAATTTCTATATGCCCATCTATACTAAAGGAGATCTATTTTATTTTTTATTTTAAAAATTTCTAGCAGGTTAGCAAATTTTAGCAAATTTTTATATATTAAATTTGTTTAAAAATTTGTGTAAACTTGTATTAAATTTATTTTTCTGATGTATATTATAAAAAAAAATTTTTGTTCGATAGCTATCAGATTTGAACCAATCATATCTGAAGGTCTAGCCTAATTGTCTAAACTTTGGAGGTCTAGGATAACTATTCTAAACTAGAAGTCAAGAATAAGAACACTTTAAATAAAATCACTATATGACTATTATAACATGATAAATGTAACTTTAATAGCTTAGAATAGTGAATTTGATTAATCACATAGATGCATTTATAGAGAGAGTTTTTATAAGTAGGCCAGACAATTAGCGTGCACTTACAGAATAAAGAATATATATTTATCTATAAGCTTCACTATAGAACCAAGCTTATATTATGTATTTAGAGGGTGCTGCATTTAGGCAGAATGCATTTAGAGAGATCTGACTGTACTAGAAAATTAATTTATATATTAAACATTTATTTGTTATATAAAAATTTTGCTATTTGCTATTAAGAAATTTATTATTTCAAGCTTTAACTATTATTAACTTACTATATAATAATTTAATCATTTTAATAGATAATCTGGAGAGCTATATGATGCAAATTATACAAGATTTATATTAAATTATATATAAAATCTTCAAATAGAAATGTGGAGATTTTTTAAAGAAATGTAAAGAATCTTTTTTTCTTATTAAATAAATCATTTTGAGCTTATAATGAAAGTTGTAGAAAAATCAATAAAAAAACTCTTTCCTGTAGATCCCAATTTTAATAAGAAATAAAAATCGATACAACAAAATTCATAGAAATAAATAATTAAATAACTAAAAAACAGTTTCAAAAACCGGACAACACCCATATACTATCAGTTTACACTCCTAAGTAATCAAAATCAAGAGAAAACAGGGCAGCAAGAACTACACAACCAACAACAAAGAAAACACAAGGCCTACGGGCCGCATAGTACCTTTTACCCTTACTATTCAACCTCAACTCCAAATGAGCGAACACAAAAGTAACAGCCAAATTAACAAAGGCAAAAAGACAGCTACACCCAAACTAGACTCCACCTATACTGATACAAATGCAAAGAGACGACGTACTCTCCTTCCAAGACTATCTACAAACACCAAAAGTGGGTCACCCAGCTTACTCCCTCCAAAAAACAACATGACATTATCGCATCACAATAACAACAACAACCAACTCATACAAACAGGTTTTAACAACATCCAAACAGAGTCCTTGGGAAAAAACAACAACACAATGATAATTTCCCACAACAACAACCCCAATATTACCATATTAGGCAATACACCTCATTCTAGAAATGACGACACACCCAAGCCTCCAAACAACAACAACAATACATCAACAAACACCTATAACACGGGACCTGCAGCTAACTATACCCAGCCTAACTTGAACACCACTCAACAAGGAAATACAGTAGATACTGAAATGATCATCCCTATTATCAAACTAGAAAGCATGCAAACTAATACCAAAATAGAAACTGACACAGCCTCAACCATTTCTGCACACCAAGATAGCCCTAACACACTTACATACAGCCAAGTGACTAGACAAAACTTGATCAGCAATATAATGCAAATTAATGAGGACCCGACCCAAAAATGGCTAGAACACATACATAAAGAGCTAACAAGAGAAATTGTACAGCCTTTCAATAGCGATACATAGCACTATGACAAACTGATTATCAGCCTTCAATCTAGCGAGAGTCTACAAGATTTCATCAAATACAAAATAGCAACCAAACCTACCTAAAAGCAAATCCCCCCAGGCATCTCCACCAAATTTAAGCATTTAGACCAGGCATTTTTCCTTACCTTTACTAGGGCTAAACGCTTTATACCACAACATCAAACAGAATACGAAGAGATGTTCTACAGTACACTACAAAATTATAAAAAAGCAAATCAAATCACAATAACTAACAAAGACACAAGAGATAGCATCCATCAGAAACTCTGGCAAAAGTTATTTCTTAACTATATAACGAATATCAATTTCAACACCTGCCCTCCCAGATATATCACACAACTAATCAAATACTACAAGAGATTCACTAAAGATACAATGCTAAATAAATATGAAGAAATTCAAAAGGCAGTCCAAGAGGCCTTCTCTGGAAAACTCTAACAACTACCAAGTCACCCAGATGATATCTCAGAGAATATACAACAAATATTACCTTTTACTCTACTTATAAAAAACAAAGCTCATACTAAGGCAGTGGTTACTGCACTTCATCGTATATACCAGTTTGACCAACTACCAAAGGAGTACTTTGCAAACCTAGACCCCCTTCCAACTAACTTGGCCAATCTTCATCCAGCAGTAAGAGACCTATTCCCAATCACTGATAGAAAATGCCTTAGAGAATTAGGCAACTACAAAAGAAAACTTAGCCAATACTACGAGATAAAAAAAATATCATCAAACTACTTTGACCTACCACCACCCAAAGTTCGCCTACCTTTGGTATACCAAGACCTTAGTCACAAATATAGACGCTACTTCTCACTAGATCCAAATGACTGCCATAGCAAATCCCAAAGAATTATAGAAGAACTACGAGAAGAATATTCCTTTAAAAATCTGCCTAATGACTACTATCAGGCAAAACTTCCTCTTTCTAAGAACCCAAACAAAATCAAAACTATGAAGACCTATACATTCCCAATCAATGACAAGCAGGATGCTATAGAATTTATTATTGACATAGGACAGAATTATAAATTTAATCTGCCAATATCTCTAGAAATCATGACCGTCAACCCTACTGAAAAGCCTGACCTCCCTGAGAACCCAGGCAAATCACAGATTACAGCATCCTAACACCTATCACCTCAACAAAGATCCTAACAGAGGTAGTCAAACTACTGAGAGAATCCTATTATTTCCACTATATTCCTGACTCTTGGATAGAAATCAACTCTAAAACTACAGAAGAAATTAACCCAACAGACATCCCACCTATTAAACCTACAATACCAAATGAGCTGGACGAAATCTTAAGTCATCTATAATAATATAGATACAACACAACTGTCTCTTCCTATCACCGACCAAAGGAACATCTCTGAAATCCTTGAAATATTGCACCAGCACTTTACAATCAAAACTATACCCAACTCTATTTTAACACTCCCACCTCTCCCAGAACCTACCTGGAGAATTTTCTCGCAATAATTATGACCTCATCAAGTAACAACAAATTTGTGTATAACACAGCAGCACCTCAAATCAATTCAGCTACAACAGCACCAACAACAATAGAACATACAACAGATTATAAACACAACATAGCTTCACCTATAAAGGACAAAATCACAATTGCTACACATAACGTACAAGGCTTAAACACAAGACTTAAAACACAACTATGGCTTGAATTCTGCAACACACACCAGTTTCATATAATTAGCATGACCGAGACAAAGCTGGCTGCATCCACATATACTAACCTACAGACTAGCAACCCTTATTACTACATCTACACCACAAACTGTGATACTTCAACAGCAAAAGCCCAGGAAGCAAGTATGGGAACAGCAATCGCTGTCACAAAACCACTCCGACCCTACATTCACAATATTATTACACAGCCTGGTACTGCTATCGCAATCAACTTCTTTTTTCCCAATCACAACAAAACTCGGATCATAGCAGTATACCTACTATCCAACAATAAAGACCTCAATCTTGAAACACAAAAAATAGCAATACAATGGATAGAACAAGCCAATAAGAACAACTATCATGTTATAGTACTGGGAGACTTTAACTATGACCGCAGCAAATAATCAAAGAGTATTCCTGTTTTCCAAACAATGCAAACAACCGGGCTTAACAGTTCACTTGAGTACTTTAATATTACCACACCCACATGGTGCAGACAAAATATGCACAGCCAAATAGATGACATATGGCTACCCGCTTACCTTGTGCATGCCTTTACTTACCCCATACTTTATGCAGCAGACCTTATCACAAACAGCAACCATAAAATTATCAGTATAGAATGGAAATACAATCCTAAAATTGAAATTACTCAGCAAAAAAAAGGAAAAGGTCAATATACCAGTACAACCAAATGACAGAAGACTTATGGGCAGAATTTGCTCAAATAGCAACAAACCAGATTCGCAAAAGTAGCATTGCAAACCAACAGATAACAGATTCTAAAACCCTTAACAAACACTGTCATGAATTTTACACAGCGATCAAATATGCAGCGATAAAGCACATATCAACAACCACAACCTCACCTAGAACCTTCTATGCTTTCTCAACTAAGGCTACAACACTACACCACACCCTCAAAACAATTAACAAACTAATTAGAAAGCTTAGCAACAACACACATACCAATTTAGATACACAACAAACCAACCTAGATATCCAACTTATAAACAAACATAGTGAAGTAGCAATTAATCCTGTAACAGATAATGACCTAGCAAAAGATAATATCAACACTACTATACACAAACTCAAAGCAGTGCAAAAAACAATTTATCATGCAAGAAAAATAGAAAACAACATCACTCATACACAAACAATAAATCAGCACATCGAACATAGAAATGATAACTTTGCCAAAAACACATCTAAGATGATCGACAGCATACTGAAGAGATATTCAGACCCAGTAGTCTTTCACAACATATGCACACCAAATGATATTATTACAGACCCACCTCAGATTAGAAATCATATACAGACCCACTATGAAAGATGGACGAAACTTAATCCCGCAGACGATCAGCTCTGGAACATATGGCAACAAGAATACGAACCAATATCCAATATACAAAACACATGGTACAGGATCTCTCAGATACAATCTCTATAGAAGAACTCAACACAGCTATAAAAGAAGCACAAAACAACAAGGCTACTGGACCTCAAAATATATCAAATGAAATGTTAAAGCATCTAGATACTACTACACTCTCAACACTACTCAATATCTACAATGCCTGTCTAAAATTACAACAAGTACCAGTTCTATAGAAACATAGTCGCATATACCCAATATCAAAAAAACAAACCTTTAACGGACACCTAGAACATACAAGACCTATTACACTGATAGAACACTCTAGGAAAATATTCACAAAAATAATCACAAAAAGACTCAACAAAACACTCTTCCGATACCCAATTCTCAATACTAACAACCATGTTGCACTACCTAACACATCCACAACACTACCTATCATGACGCTAACACACATAATAGAGGAGGCCAACATATATTCTAAGGAACTCTGGGTCCTATCCCAGGACATGTCTAAGGCATATGACTCTGTCCATATTCCACTACT
>CAJVPZ010000600.1:0-18129 GCA_910592135.1 Racocetra fulgida | reverse complement strand
TATAGAGGATAATGTAGATTTAGCTAATTGAATGTCTATTTGTATTCTATAGCTGTTTTATAAAATAAAGAAAGGATTGCTGAAGTAAAAAAAAAAAAAAATAAAACCAAATTTGCTTTTTTATATATATATAAAAAAGGATCAAATTTTATATTTAATTATAAAAATACTATAACTTTAGTTTGCTATAACTTTTTTATAAATAGATTTAAAAAAATTTTAAGAACTTAAAAGTGTTTAATTTGTTTTGATTTAATATTTTAAAATAATATTTTTTATTTATTATTTTTTCTTAAGAAGGATTAATAATTTAAATTTCATTAATTTTATTTGTTAGAACTAGGTTGTTTATACTATAGAACTAACTCTAACTTTGGTCAAACTAATAATGTAAATAGCAAAAACCATAATGCAAATAGTAGTACCTTTAATATATTCAATATTAAATTTTTGTTTGAATACTTGCCAATATGTTTGTGCATTTAATTAATACAAAATTTATAAAAATACTATTAAGAAATACATAAAAAGCATTAAATATAATTTGACTTTATAATAAATATTGTATATTATAAAATAGCTGCTAATACCTAAGTATTTAACAATTTTTTGTCTTCTAAGTTTTTATTTTATTTGCTAATAAAGATGCTTTCAAAATAAATAAATATATATAGTCTTATAATTTTCTTTATAAAAAAACTTTCTTTAGAATCATTCTAAAATTATCTAAATTTTTTTTATTAACTAGCCTCTTTGGCGTAAGGGTTTTTATTTAAGTATAATGGGTGAGGAGCTCACAATAGAACCCCAATTACATTAGACAGTACAACTAGCCACACATATACCTTTTGAGCACCTATTTAAGTAGTCCACATATAGATATACACTATAGGTTCTATACTAGCTACCATATCTATAACCCAACTAGAGCATTACCTATTTAAACCCTCTATAATGTACACTGCCTCCTTGTGTCATTAGAACACTTCGTTACATTTTATAAGTCAAGAGTTCCGGATGCGTACTGTAGCCTTAGAACTAATTTATCTTCGAGGCATCATTGCTAGAGCTTTCTGAACCCACAATCCGGCTAACCTAGACTTTTAGTAACTTACGCCAAATCCAAGAACGAGTACTTATGAGCCGAAGCTGCTACTATTACCTATTACTGCCCTTGTAGAGTTCACCCAAACTCCAGCACCCACTTTACGGACCATCTACCATTTTACTGGTCCCCAAACTCTCAATCCAGATAGTCTGGAAGGGCGGATCTCTTTCTCAAAATATATTGATGTCTGGTTAGTATGGTGCCTTGCCGAACACCTCGGTTCTGTCCAGTTTCTAGATCTTTGGTGATAATCCTTTTGCAGCGCCATCTAAGATCTGTGCTACCTCTCTGCTCAGAACTTGCCAAATGAGTTTTTGTGTGTCCCAATACCTAGATTTATACAGCCATTTCACCTAGTTCATGTAACTCATATATCACACTACAGTTCTATAGCTTCCTAATAACCCCTAGTACAACCAAGTTTACAGATCTGCTAATCCATCAGATTATACACAGTTTGCCGTAACATATTATGTAATTTGAATTTCATTGCCAATGGGATTTGAGCTCTTGTCCTGCCGCTTGGGAGTGTGACAACTTGACCACTTCACTAAGTTGCTACACCAAAATTATCTAAATTTTATTTAGCAAATTGATATTATATTGAATATTTATAAAATATTTATTATATATTATATATTTTTTGTATAATAATTAATTAAATATTCTTTATTTAATATCTTATAATAAAATTTTCTAAAAAACTCTTTTTAACAATCATTCGTACCAAACTTATGGCAAATGAAAACAGAAACTTGTTAGAGAAAAGTAGAAGAGACAACTACAAATAATGGTTTTTACAGAGGTCAAGATTTTTTTTTTTTCTCCCAGACTCCTCTGTATATTTAGTATGCAAGTTAAAAACATTTTTGTATAAGATAACTGCCAAAAAGTTAGTACCTTTATATAAAAAATTTTAATAGAAGCTCTGCTTCTACTAATGAAGTTAAAGATAGTTGGTTTAAAAAGAATAATAAGCGAGTATTTAATACACTCTCTACTGAAGTTTAAGAATACCTGCAAACCGAAACCCTACACCAAACTCCACTCTTTGCACTTTTCGAAATTTTCACCAAAAAGTGAGAAAAACGGCATATCCCCATCAATTGATCGATAACAACAATTACTGCTAAAAAAGAAAAGTACATACAGGAGTACGTATCTACTTTTGGATAATGGTGTTGTATCAATTATCTCAAGAGATTATGGTGTTTATACTGAAATCTACAGAAGCTGAAAAGCGTAGATCGCTTAACTTTGCCCAGAGACAAGCACTAGCACAAGAATATGTTGCAGGTAAAGTGAGTAGCATGAAAGTTACAAGCATGCTACTATGGCATGCCTATAATGGCATGCTATTGACATACCTAAAACTTAAATGGTCAATAGGCATGCCATTTATTATAGTTTTGAAATACTTCGAGTAGAAATCAAAAATCGAAAAAAATTAAAGCAAAGTTTCAAAATAATCTAAAAGTTACAAAACTGCATATATATAACCAGCCAATCAAATTTATTTATTTTATCATATGATTTAGTAGCATGCTATCCTGGCATGTCTAGCACGAGCTTTGGCAAATAGCATACTATTTGGCATGCAAGATTTTTTAGCTGTGTCACATATCCTAGTTGCAGGATACTGCATCAAACTCGGTGAGATCACAAGAGAAATTTCAGACTTGGTCTCTACTCAAGAATAGATATTTTATATATTTTAATATAGATAATAAGTAACTAGCATAGAGTTTAGACTAGATTATTTAGTAGTCTATATAATTTTTACAATCTGGTATAGGTTTAATAGTGCTATCTTTGTTTTCTTTTCTTTTATTTTGTTTTTTTTTTATATGTTTTTTTAGTTTTATTTGTTTAGGTGAATTGAATCTAGATGCCAAGGTATCATCCTTTTTTTTTTTTGCCTTTTGTTTTATGTCTGTATTTCATAGAAAAGATGATACTGATAGGTATGTAGCACTAGTCAATGATCGAAGGATTCATGTCTCTAGGAAATTAGAGGCCTGGAGAAAGACAAACAACTACTAGATGATATTGCACCTGGACTTTAAGCTGAGTGAATCACTTGCTGCGGTTAAAGAAGGATTAGCTATAATTAAATTTTTGTAATTTTGCTTAATTACCATCTTAATAAAACAGTGGCAGGACATGTTGAAAAAAAAAAAAGCTTATAATAAAAATAGTATAAGAATAAACTTCTATTCAAAAAAATTAATACTATTTCGAAAAAAATTTTATAGAAATTTTATATTAGACTATATAAAATTAATTAATTGGTTTTTATAATCTAGTTGAGTCAAAATTTGAAATCTTATAAAAAAAATTTTTTTATATTTTAATAACCAAATAGGCTTTTTAAAATTTTTTTAAAAAAAGGATGTAGCAACTTAGTAAAGTGATTAGGTTGTCACACCTTCAAGTGGCATGTTGGTAGGTAAAAGGTTCAAAACCTACCAATGGTAAAATTTTAAATATTCTGCTTATACGATAGCTACTATTTTTCAATGATTGGTTGGAATAGGATCTCTGTAACTTTGATAACACTAACAAGATTAGAAGATTATAAGCATTTGTGCAATATATAAATTACACAAAATCATGCAAGCCAGTATTAGTCAGTACAAACCCAAGATAAGATTTTGTGTTCATATGAACTCAGGAAACTGGCAAGATGAAACCTGTTTAGCAAAACCCGAGTAGAAATATAATACAAACTTTTGATGATAGCTACTAAAATAGGCTTTATTTAAAGCTGAAGAAGTGAATGCGGCAAGAGCATCTGGCAAGTTGCTTTACCAATCAGACTGCTAGTTTGAGCATCGACTAGAGAAAAAGGATTGGCAGATATCACAGAACCAGTATTTCTTCTGGGCTATTTGAATTGGTAGTCTAAGAAGACCAGCTAGGAAGTACTGAAAGAGAAGGTACTGAGTTGTCTTAAAAAGAAGGTACTGAGGTTTGGATGAACTTTGTAAGGATCAGAGAGTTCAGCAGTATAGCCTGTTTGTAAAGATTTAGAATCTATCTGGTGAACTTATCTGTGAAAAGAATTGGTAACATGGTTTGTCCATAAAAATATAAAACCTATTTAGCAAAACTTATCTAAAAAGACTAGATAATATGATAATAGTGGGTACTAGACTGCTCTAGCAAATGATGACTTCAAGGATGAATTAGTTAACCAAGCTGGTAGTCCTATAGGTAGTTCGTAAACAATCCTAGAACTTAGACTAACTAATGTACCGCAGGTTTTAGGTGAGGTTAAATGGATTGATATAGGAAACTTAGATTAGAGAGTTTAATTAAATAAACTAAATAATAGATGGGTTATAGATATGACATCAAGTATAAAATCTAAAAATAGGCAGACTACTTAAATTAGGCGCTTAAAAGGTATAAGTATGGCTAAAATATACTTTCGTCAGAATATATTTGTCTGGAGCTCCCTTAAAAAGAGCATCACATGATTCTATAATCTAATAAAAGTGATAAACTAAAAAGACTAACCTTGACTATAAAAAATAAAAATAAAAAATTTTTTTAAAAAAAATTCTATAAAATTTTTAAATATAAAATTTTAAAAAAGGCTAGCTGATCAGGTCTGTTTAAAAGTTTCATATTATAAAAAGCAAAATATTAAATTTATACAGCCTTAATTACTTAGTCTTAAATTTTATATTAAATCGATATGCCAAAATCAATAACTTAACAGAATTAGCCAAAAAATTACTTAGCTAATTTTTGTCAAATGTTTTAAAAATTATAAAAATAATTATAATATTTATATGCCAAAATCCTGTTAATACTAAAATAAAAATTTAACCTCTATGCTATTATTACTAAGATTATTTTTGAAACAGAGCAGAAGAACTTAAGGCCAGATAATAGGTAAGTGTATAAGCAAAAAAATTCTTAGCCAATTATTTAATTAATCATTATTGAAATTGTTATTAATACAATTAGTAAATTTTTTAGATGCTTATTTCACTTTTTTTTGTGTTGGGTTAGGATTTAGAATAAAATTGATAGTTAAGAAGTATATCTAGATTTTAGTTAACCTGAAACAGTTCAAAAATAATTAAACTTAATTATCTCAAAATTAAATATATTCAAGTATTTATTCTTTCTACTACAAAGTACCTATATAAACACTAATCAGAATTTTACAATTTTTTTTTGGTTTTAAGGTGAGGCCTTGCTTATATCTTTATTAATAACTTTATTTAATAATAGTAATTGAAATTACTACTATTTGTAAGAATACAAATAAAAATAAAATTACATTGCAAAAATAAAAGCTCAGACTAATTTATCTGCAACTTACAGATATACGTGAGAGACAAGTAGAGCCTGTTGCTGGTAGTGTATTTTTCATATTAATTATATATACAGTTTTAGTTCGAGTACACTTTGTAAATATGTATTACTTTCATGCCCGTTAAAAATGGGTATATAGTAAAGTAGTACGGTACGGAAACGTAAATTAGGACGGACTCAAAATAGTACGTACGGTTTGTAAAAGAAAAATTTCGTCAAGCCCATATTACTTTTACTAATTACCCCAACATGAAAAAAGGACAATACTAGCGCTCACCCTAACCCTAACAATTAAAAATGATTACTTATAAAATCAAATTTTACAAATCTATATTTGCCGTACGTACTATCAAAAAATTTAGTATAATTTTCGTATGTCCGTTCGAATTTGTACTACTTTACTGAATACCTAAAAATAGCGGACATTTTTTGCGGAACGCAAACACTTGATTATACATGCGTACGTACGTACAGTACATGCATACCTGATACGTACGTACGCATAATTTTGCAACTATTACTATATGCCGAAATCATAACTTAACCGGATCGACCGAATGGTGTCCCAGAAATTATGATAATAGCTGTAAGTAAATAAAAAATTTTAAACCCGGGGCAACGCCCGGGCATAAGAGCTAGTTTAATGCATATGCCGGGCTTGTAATGCAGATTTTCTAAATTACAAGTCAGATTTCAAAAAAACAAACGTTCGTTTTGCAAAAATCCGTATAAAAAATCACTTTAGGTAAAAGTTTTTCTTGAGTAATTTTACTGTATACTTCGTTAACGCCTAACCCTAATATAAACGCTAACCTTAAATGAATTTAAAGAATTTTGTCTGCGCCACAAACCTGGCACACATTTCAGGCATCTGGGTAAAAGTTTTTTCATAAGTTTTAAATCAATTGGTTGCCAACTTAGATAACTTCTCGATTAATCGATCTTCCCGATTTGTATCACTAATTTATTCCTATACTATAGTGTACAAATAGATCACTGATCAAATCACACGTTAAAATATAAGTACGTACGTTGTACCTAAATAACACCTAATTTATTTTCCCACGGAAAAATCGCTTAATGTTATTTGTGATTTGTAATAAGAAATGTAAAAAATGTTAAAGGCCATAGTAAATAAATGGCACTCTTTATAGTACTTCCAAGTTAATTTTTGCAAACGCGCCGTAATGATCGTAATGATAAGTCAGAAAATCTATAGAGTTGCAGGTGTTCAAACTTTTCGTACCACGGTTTCATTATCTAAATATAGAGAACAAAGTTTTTACGCATTATATTTTATAACATACAACTAAATGATAAGTCTTCACGAACTATCTTTTTTAATGGTTCTAAGTTTTCTCACAAAGTAAAGGATGTGTCTGCACAATAAACATATCTGTATAACTATCAATCAGTTTATGAAGGTAATGAAAGTAATGGGAATATTTTTGCATTCAGAATGACGGATCAGTCAGATCGTTAAATTATGCAGAAACGATTCTATTAACATAATTGGCTTCATAATAGCATAAAGACTGTGATCTTGGCACCATTATCGGTTTTTCCAAAAACGTAGAAAGATCGAAATTAAGAACCAGCTATTCTAGGCAAGAAACATGTTCTTTAACCGGTTCTTTGTGATTAAAAACAAATAAAATTTCGCGGTGTGACAACAAATTTGCCATTTTATGCTATTTAATCTGCATAATAGCCATTGCCATTTCTCATAAAGAACTGGTTAGAAACTCGTTTTCCTTAGAAGTGTCACTCATACGCCATCCAAACACATATTTCTTTTTTGGTAATTTGTCATACTTATTGTTATCGATTGCATGAATAACCGATCTACAATTTTTATCTATAGAAGTCATGCAAATTTTACTGTATTCCATATTTAGAAAATAAACCTATCAAATTTTACTAAGATTAAATTACTAGGTCCTTGTTCACATTTAACAAAGTACATCTCGCCAATAATGATGATTTGATATTTGAGCAACTCGCAAGATCTTTGTCAAGACAAAAATGCAAAAACAAGTATATATAAGCTTTATTAGCGTCCCAACGTTTCTTCATCGCATCACTGATTAAAATCCATTTTGCAATACCAATCTATAATTGTGGCTACTCTCCGGTAGAGTTCTTTCTTAAAAATTATTAAGCATCTTGAAGACATAATCTATCATAAGATGGCCACATTAAGAACACTTTCCCTTAAATCACCGTTATTTTTATCTATCATTAAACCCTTAATATACATTTTATTTCTTTTTATTGGTACTGGATTTTGTCACGTGATTGAACATACCGAAGATGTGGCACCCATAGTACAATTTCCAAAATCACACACTTGCGGGGTTAGTAAATCCACTCAATTAAATAAGTTTTTTCAAGGTCAAACAATCGATGTTGTATGGTCAAATGACTCTCCGGGAGAATGTTCCATTTATCTATCGTCTACTGGTGAAGAAAGTGACTTTCAAATGATCAAATCCTTTCCAAACTGTGGAAAAGACTTTCATTCATCTATAACCTTACCTAATGTTGTCACTAGCTATGGCGTTTTGCGCTTCCAGTGGTCGCCTGAGTCAACGGGTAACACAGTTACAAGTTGTGCTGATGTTTCTATATCTTCTGCTCAAAACGTCAACAAACAAAAGCGCAAACGAAATAATGTGAAAAGGATCTCTAGCGAAAATAGTCCAAATGAACCTGAGCCCGAGCCTGAGTTTGTGCCTGAGCCTGAGTCTGAGCTTGATTCTGAGAAACGCGATTTGTGGGGCGGTTGGTGGAAACGTTCTGCTTCTCCTGAATCTGAAGTTGAGAAACGTGATTTGTGGGGCGGTTGGTGGAAACGTGACTTGTGGGGTGGTTGGTGGAAACGTTCCTCTGAACCTGAGCTCGAAAAACGTGACTTGTGGGGTGGTTGGTGGAAACGTTCTGCTTCTCCTGAATCTGAAGTTGAGAAACGCGATTTGTGGGGCGGTTGGTGGAAACGTGACTTGTGGGGTGGTTGGTGGAAACGTTCCTCTGAACCTGAGATCGAAAAACGTGACTTGTGGGGTGGTTGGTGGAAACGTTCTGCATCCCCTGAATCTGAACCTCTTGAAAAACGTGACTTGTGGGGTGGTTGGTGGAAACGTTCTGCTTCTCCTGAACCTGAACCTCTCGAAAAACGTTCTGCTTCTCCTGAACCTGAACCTCTCGAAAAACGTTCTGCTTCTCCTGAACCTGAACCTCTTGAAAAACGTTCTGCATCTCCTGAATCTATACCTGAACTTAAGAAACGCGACTTGTGGGGTGGTTGGTGGAAGCGTTCTGCTTCTCCTGAATCTGAAGTTGAGAAACGCGACTTGTGGGGCGGTTGGTGGAAACGTGACTTGTGGGGTGGTTGGTGGAAACGTTCCTCTGAACCTGAGCTCGAAAAACGTGACTTGTGGGGTGGTTGGTGGAAACGTTCTGCTTCTCCTGAATCTGAAGTTGAGAAACGCGATTTGTGGGGCGGTTGGTGGAAACGTGACTTGTGGGGTGGTTGGTGGAAACGTTCCTCTGAATCTGAGCTCGAAAAACGTGACTTGTGGGGTGGTTGGTGGAAACGTTCTGCATCTCCTGAACCTGAACCTGAAAAACTTGACTAATGTGTGGTTGGTAAAAACGTTTTGCTAAAGGGTGATATACTACAGACATCAAGAACTATTTCTACACATGCATACAGCAATATATCATACATACTCTAATTCACTTATCATTCAATCATTCGCTCATTCACTCACTCATTCATTGATGTTCATGCATTTGACATGCATTATAGACCATTGTTTGCATTAATTTCATTGTAATATTTTTGCATTCTATTATAGTTCTTCATTAACCATAGATACTGTATTTATTTTTCATAATTTCTCTGACCATTTTTTATCTTAAAAGAATCTATTCAAATTTTGCAATTTATATTGATAGTAAACAAAATGAGACAAGTTATGGAAAAAATTATGATTAATTTGTACAGAAACAAATAAATATTTTATTTATAGTCAGCCATACTTAAAGAATAAAATCTATAAGACAGTCACAGCATTAATTTAAAATTTTATTTAGCATTTCGCTCTTGAAAAAAAAACCAAAATTGATCTAATTTAGTATTATTATTATCAGTTATTTGCTAGGGTTATTATTTTGTTATGGATCGCGTAAAATCTTTATGAATTAATTTAGAATTTTGAATCTGAATCTGAATTTAATTGTCGGAGCGTAGTGGAGTACTTGCATTTCGTATATACAAGAACAGTGCCTGATTTGCTATTGCGATATCATATAAATTTCCAGCTCCAGACATTAACTGAGCTTGCATTAACTGAGCTTGTTTACCTAGCAGTGCGCAAATTTGTGCCTGCTTTGTTTTTAAGCAGCGTCATTTAAGAAATTCATAGCCAATGAAATTTGTCAAATGGATCGAAAAATTTATGACCGCTTAAAGTTATGCCGGAATTTTGTCTCATCAAACTTAAGTTTCGATGCTTTACAATAGATTTCATAGAAAGACTTACATATGATTGGCTGTTTAAATCAAATTTACAATTTTTTAAAGCATTTTTTAAAAAAAAATAAAACTATCATGAAGAAATAAAAAAAAAAATTATGGAAATTATTTAGGGTTGTAGGACTCTACAATTGAAAATAATCCAAATCCCTTTTATTTAGAGACGTCAGCATGATAATAACCTAATTATATCTTTTTCAGAAGTCGATATGATGCTAACTTCTTTAAAGCAAAATGGAATTTGGTTATTTTTAATGGAGTCCTGCGACCCTAATAAAACTTTCTATATACTCTAAAAAAATATTGAAAATTTGTATTAAAAGTATTTAAAATTTATAGCTTTAGCCGTTCCTAGCTTTAGCCATAACAGTTATTTTTAAAAATTTTTATTTATTTATTTATTTTTTTTGAGTTATACCGTTTTTATAAAACCATTAAATGTTTTTTGCTGTCTTTGTTAATGATAAGCTATAAAGCTTAGTTTAAAAAAAAATTGGAATGTCAAGTATAGTAATATGGATACAGCCGCAGAACGGCTCCTTAGAAACCCCTTATATAAGAAAATTTTTATGCGGATAGTGGTTCTGATTTTTAGACAATTTGTTGCTTTGCCCATGATATATGCAAGCACAAACTGACCAACACAATATTACATTATATAAAATAATTAAGGGGTTAGAGAATCTATTATCAGTCTTGAGAGTAGTTGTGAAATGTAGTTTTTGGGTTTATAAGCGAATTTTAGTAGATAACAGACATGTTTTGTCAGAAAATTCAAGTAGAATCTTTGAATTTGTTGAATTTAAATAAATAAATAAATTTTATTAAAGATTTAAAAATCGCATTATTGTTATCATTATTGATTTTAAAGAAGTATAGTTCGGATCCAATCAAAAAATTTTTTTAATTTGGATCCAATTAAAAATAAAATTTTTATTATAATTAAAACACTACTATATACATACTATTACATAAAAAAAAAAAGATGTCATAAACATTTTAAAGACACTACACAACAATGTAAGGATGCTACAAACACTATATAATTACCATAGAGATATTACAAACATTATGAAGATACTAAACAAGTCGTAGAGTCTCTACACAAGCCGAGAGATACTACACAGTTGTAGAGATATTATAATTATCACACAATCACTATAGAAACACCACAATTTTTATATAGACATCACACAATCACCGTAAACCTCTATACAATCATTGTAGATACTCCAATTGCTATAAAAACTACAAATGCTATAAAGACACTATAGAAAGAACTGTAAAAAAAAGGAGTTAGTAATCAGAAAAAAAAATAAAAAAAAAAAAATAAAAGAAATGAAAAAGAAAAAACAAAAGAAACGAAAAAGAACAAGAAAAAAAAAAAACAAAAAAAAAAAGAACAAAAAGAACAAATGAAAAAATGAAAATGAAAAAATGAAAAAGAACAATAAAAGAAAAGAAAAGAACAAAAGAAAGAAAAAAAACAAAAGAAAAAAAGAGGAATGAAAGAAACAAAAGAAGAACAAAAGAAAAAGAACAAAAGAAAGAAGAAGAATAAAAGAAAAAAAAAAATTGAATGAAAGAAAAAGAACAAAAGAAAGAAGAAGAATAAAAGAAAAAAAAAAAATGAACAAAAGAAAAGCATGAAAGAAAAAATAAGTAAAGAAAAACAAAAATAAAAATAAAAATAAGCAAAGAAAAACAAAAAAAATAAGAAATAAACAAAAAGAAGTGAAAGAAAACCAAAATACTAAAATACACAAATTAAAAACTATTTAACTAAATTAGATTACATCTGACGTAATAATTCTTTAATATAATGGTTCTTCAACTTAGTTATATATTACACATGGGTTTGTTATCATCAGTGACAAGCACATTTTTTTCTAAAAAAATAATAACAATAAAGGCTTAAAAAAAAATATTAGCAGGCTAACTGCAAATCTTATAAATGCCATAATAATGATTGAAAGAAAATTCTAATTTGTAACAAAACCAACTTTCACTTCGACCTAGGTCAGGATATAGAGCTTTTAAATTGTAACTATAAAATTTATAAAAAAAAAAGAGTAATAATAATGTCTCAAATAATTAAATTAGATTAGGGTGCTAGGTACAAACACATCTGTAACAAATCCTATTTCTAGAATCTTTGCCTTTATCAAAAGGCTTAGGATGATAGTTTATATTTATTTAAGTTACTTGAAGCAGTGCAATACATCAGCTCTTAACAGAGTGAAAAAGTTTAGTAAAAAGTTACTATGGCTATATTGCAAAAAGATACAAAGATCTCATAATACAGATCTTATTCTTCATATAGAAGAAGCTTAAGTAGCCATCACACTAACCTATTCTTATTGGAGCAGATCAAGCCATCACTTAGTCAAGACCCACTTTTGTCTATAGAAAATTAACTAACCTTTGTTTTAAATTTTACACAAAAGACTATTGTACTGCAATGCTCCAGAACCCACGATTTTCAAACAATGATCATTTAAAAGTAAACCTGTTGAAGTCAGAAACTCGTTTGAAGCATTAAACATTGATCTTGTAAAAGCCAAGCTCCCATTAAACAACTCTATTGAAGAAAAAGATGTTTACCCGATTTGGTATGACAGTTGTCAGGTAATATTACCTTGTCAGATAAAGTGTGTGATTATAAAAAAAAGAAAAACATATGAGTTGATAAATGAGTTAATAAATGAATTAGTGAATTAACAGATAAAGAATGATAATGGTGTAGAAGCCTGCCTTCTTTTTTCTTCCATCAAATTTTTCAATAAAAATAGCTATGTATAAGGATTGGGTATTAGACTAAAAAAGGGTTATATAGCTTAAGTTTAATGACAGTTTAATGACAAAAGATGTAAAATGTTTGATTTTGTTCTTTTTTCTTGCTCTGTAATTTTGTTATAAATAAGAGGTAAAATTTTTCTTGTTAAAATAAGTTATAAAGTGTGTAATTTGCTTCCTATACAAAATAATGTTAATAAAAGTTCTTATATATCTAAACCCAAACATTCTTTAAAGTTGCATTGAAATACTAACATATTGATACTTAGTAGGCACCTTAGGTCCTCACCAAATTAATATTTGCTTTACCTCTCTACTAGGCATCATTATATAACATCTCTCTTTGTTGTAGTGACTATTCGACATTTAGTACCTTCTTGTTAAAGGTGTAATTTTGGTTGATTTGCTTCTGCTAATACTATAATAGGAAAAGATTAACTTGATAATTTATATCATATATACATGTAATTAAAAAACTAAAATTTACCTGCAATAATAAGTCAACTCAAATAGAATTCAAAATTTCGAAATATCCAAAATAATTTCCCATAACACAACTTATCATTTGTATTTTGTTTTTTAATATTTGACTTTGCACTGCATTTTATAAAATTAAAGTAAAAAGTTATAGTTAGTAATTGCAATCCAAGTCAATGTAAGTATAAAGTATAAAAATATGCGATTTTGTGATATAACTTGAAATTGGGATCCTATCGTGAATTATAACACAGTTATATTAGAAGAGAATATACAGTACATATTATTAATTAATATAAAAAAAGAATAAGAAATAGAGACATTAAAAGAAAATACTTAACTAATAAACTAAATGCTAATTCTATAAATACTAGTACCGATAAAGCACTTTAATTCTCGGACAAGATCAATTCGCACTTTGATCTAAGCCTACTATATATTAGAATGTAAAATAACCTTCAAATAGTGTTGTTAAAAATTAGTGAATTAGTTACACCTTTTACAACTAGCCATAATTCATCAAAAAAAATACAAAAATTTGTTATGGTTCGTTCATATTTATCTTATAACTGTCTTAAAAAAAAACAATTTTTTTGTTAAGTTCATAAACATTAATTTCATGCTTAAAAATCTACGTACTGTAGAATAGTATATAATTTTTAGTCAGGATTATAAAAATAAAAAGTAAATAATCTCTTCTATAATAATCAAATTTTTATATTCTTACTTCAAGTTAACAACTTAATTCTAGCTTTCTTTGCTAATTCAATTTTTTTTACTAATTTTTATATAATCTTTTAACTTCTATTTTGGTAATAATGCTTTAGATTATAAGTTACTACTCTACTTTTTGATTGTAATTGGACATGTACTCTTCAAGCTAACCACAAATCTCATAAATGCCGCAGTAATGAATGAAAAAAAATTATAATTCATAATAAGGCCAACTCTCACTTCAACCTAGGCTAGGATGTAGAACTTTTAAATTGTAACTATAAAATTTACAAAAAAAAATGAGTAATGTCTCAAATAGTTAAATCGAATTAGGGAGCTAGATACAAACACATCTGTAACAGATCCTATTTCTAGAATTTTAGCCTTTATCAAAAGGCTTAGGATAATAATTATATTTATTTAGGCTACTTGAAGCAGCACAATGCATTGGCTTTTAACAGAGCAGAAGAACCTAGCAAAAGTTATTATGGCTATATTGTAGAGGAATACAAAAATCTCATGATACAGATCTCGTTCTTTATATGGAAGAAGCTTAAATAGCCACCACACTAACCTATTTCTATTAGAGCGGATCAGACCATCACTTAGTTAAGACCTGCTTTTGTCTATAGGAAATTAGCTAACCTTTGTTTTTAAATTTTATGCAAAAGACCATTATATTGCAATGTCCAAGACCCATGATTTTCAAGCAATGATTATTTGAAAGTAAACCTGTTGAAGTCAGAAACCTATTTGAAGCATTAAACATTGATCTTGTAAAAGCCAAGCTCTCATCAAATGACCCTATTAAAGAAAAAGATGCTTATCTGATTTGGTATAACAGCTGTCAAGGTAATATTATCTTGTTAGATAAAGTTTGTAGCCATAAAAAAAAAAAAACAATATGAGTCGATGAATGAGTCAATAAATGAATTAGTAAATCGACAGATAAAGAACGATGATAGTGTAGAAGCCTTTATTTGACTTGCTTTCTTTTTCCTTCTATCAAATTTTTCAATGAGAATGGCTGTGTATAAAGGTTAGGCATTAGACTAAAAAAGGATTGTATAGCTTGAGTTTAATGACAGTTTAATGACAAAAGATGGGAGAAACATTTGATCTTGTTTTTTTTTTTGCTCTGTAATTTTGTTATAAATAAGAGATAAAATTCCTCTTATCAAAATAAGTTATAAAGTGTGTGATTTGATTCCTATACAAAACAAAGTTAATAAAAGTCCTTAAATATCCAAACCCAAATGTTCTTTAAAATTGTATTGAAATACTAACATATTGATACTTAGTAGGTGCCTTAGGCCCTTGCTAAATTAATATCCGCTTTACCTCTCTACTAAGTATTATTACACAGCGTCTCTCTTTGTTGTAATGACTATTTGACGTTTTAGTACCTTCTTGTTAGAGATGTAATTTTGGTTGATTTGCTTCTACTAATACTATAATAGAAAAAGATTAACTTGATAATTTATATCATACATACATATAATTAAAAGACTAAAATTTATCTGCAATTAATAAGTCAACTCAAATAGAATTCAAAACTTTGAAATATCCAAAGTAATTTCCCATAACACAACTCATCATTTATATTTTGTTTTCTAATATTCAACTTTGCACAGCATTTTATAAAATTAAAGTAAAAAAAGTTATAGTTAGTAATTATGATCCAAGTCAGTGTAAGTGTAAAGTATAAAAATGTGTGATTTCATAATATAACTTGAAATTGGAATCCTATAGTGAATTATAACTAGTTATATTAGAAGAGAGTGTATAATACATATTATTAATTAATGTAAAAAAAAATAAGAAATAAAGGCATTAAAAAAAAATATTTAATTAATAAACTAAATGCTAATTCTATAAATACTAGTATCGATATAACACTTTGATTCTCAAACAAAATAAATTCATGCTTTGATCTAAGCCTACTATATATTAAGATGTAGAATAACTTTCAGATAATGTTGTTAGAAATTAGTAAATTAGTTATATCTTTTACAATGCATATTACTAGCCGTAATTCATCAAGAAAAATATAGAAATTTGTTATGGCTTGTTTATATTTATCCTATGACTGTCTTAACAAAAACAATTTTTTTGTTAAATTTGTAAATATTGATTTTATGATTAAAAATAATTTTCATGTCCTTACTTTGAGTTAACAACTTAATTTCAATTTTCTTTGCCAATTCAATTTTTTCACTGATTTTTATATAATCTTCAACTTCTATTTCGGTAATAGTGCTTTAGATCATAAGTTGCTACTTTACTTTTTGATTGTAATTTGGCAGTACTCTTTAGTAGTCTTTTTTTGATGCTTATTCCATTTTGATTTAAAGATGTATGAGTTCTTTTTTCTACTAGGCAGTATATGAACAACCAAAAATAAGAACAAAAATAAATTGATGAAGACATGACATACAGTTTACTTAAACCTTTCTAAAATGAGCTCTGGATATAAAACTTTAATTCTATAACATTTCAGTATTTAAAGAGTGCTATGGGTTCTTAAAATAATATACTTCTCTATAAAGAACTTCTTTTTCTTCTGGAATCTTCAGTTTGTTATTGAAAGAGTTGAAAGAAGCCATGTAAAAATCAAAATCTGATAAACACATGTTATATGATCTGGTCACACCGCATGTCCATGCTAACACGTTTGTGTAATATGATAATCATCATATGATGTTGGGGTGTCATATGTATAAAATCCATAGGAAGTATATAGAAAGTTTTATTAGGGTTGTAGAACTCCAGTATTAAAAATAATCAAAATGATTTCTGGTTTTAGAGAAGTTAGCATAATAGCGACTTCTTAAAGATAGATAGAATTAAATTATGTGGTGTGATGTAAACCATATTTGCCAAATTATGTGCGAATCTGCGGTATACTTGGCCAAATTATGTGTGATTCTGTGGCGTGCTTACCAAATTATGTGCGATTCTGTACCGCTCGTAATTTGAGTTCATTAAAATTCTACGTACGATTCTACGTCGGGAGATACACTGGATCTGTTAGACTTTATCTATTGACTTGCCAATAAATTGCCAAATTATGTAACAATTCTTATAAATTGCCCTATTCTGTGGTGATAAACACCAAATTATGTGATATAGGCATATTTATGTGAATTCTGTGGTATTATGTGAAACACAGAAAATCACTGGCCCTGCTGGAGTCCTACAACCCTAATAAAGCTTTCTATATACTTCTTTTTTGTTTATTCTTCGTAGTTTTAAAAAAGTACTTTAAACTGTATAAATAATGTAAAATTAAATTTATTTAAACGGCCAATCATACGAAAGTCTTCCTATGGGGTATATATTGTTAGTAAATTGTCAATCAGCGTGATGTCAAATAAATGACGGGAAAAATAGTTTTCGAGGAAATGAGACGTAACTCTTATGTCACAGATACTACATATATATGAGATGCGCTATTTAGGTTATTTTAAAGCCTCGCATATTATTTTGAGGGGGCGCAAACATACGGTAACGAAAATAAATAGAAATGTAATGTATACTAGAAACGCAATTAACGAGAATAAATACGTATAAACATAGTAGTGTTAAACTTTTTGATCATAATTTCAATTGGATATTATTTTGGAATCTTTATTAAACGATCTAAAATTCTTTAAGTTACTAAATATTTTTATGTTATTCAAACTCATTAGATATTTACTAATATATCCGATTTATTTAGTGAGATCCACTATATCTATTACAGCAATTACACCTATTACAACTATTACATCTATTACACTCATTAAATCTATTACGACTATTACACCTATTGCGGCAAAAAATTACAACTTTTCACTATTACCAGGTGATGTATCTTTCATTTCAGTATCTTTAATTCCAGTATCTTTCATTTCAGTATCTTTCATTTCAGTTTCTTTCATTTCAGTATCTTTCATTTCAGTTTCTTTCATTTCAGTATCTTTCATTTCAGTTTCTTTCATTTCAGTATCTTTCATTTCAGTATCTTTCATTTCAGTATCTTTCATTTCAGTTTCTTTCATTTCAGTATCTTTCATTTCAGTTTCTTTCATTTCAGTATCTTTCATTTCAGTTTCTTTCATTTCAGTATCTTTCATTTCAGTATCTTTCATTTCAGTATCAGGTTTAACAGTTTCTTTTG
>CAJVPZ010000599.1:0-18144 GCA_910592135.1 Racocetra fulgida | reverse complement strand
TCGTCGATTTCGCCCAATCAAAAATGCGATTTACCGATGACCAATAGAAACTTGGGGGTGAAATTAGTAAACGCGATGATCGTGCTACAACTACGTAATTATGTTTTACGAGAACTAAGATGGGGTGATTACTGTATAATTAAATCGTTAGATAAGGATAATGGCGTGATAAATTAGAGAAGAGGCTTCATTTATAAGTTAATTGTACAAAGGGCATTATTATGGGATTAGAACGTAATAAGGTCAGTGTTTTTACGAAAATCAGTTAATTAGAAGCGCTATGAGAATGGATTTAGTGGTAGAATGTAGACGTACAAAAGGGTAATGATGCAGGTGAAATTATAAATAGTATTTATAAATGAAGGAATTGTTGTTGAAAAGCTAAAAGCAATTTATATATTTTTAAAATTTTTTTTAAACTTTTAATCAACAATATTTTAACTAATAAAATGTTTTAACAAGTTTATAAAATTTAAATAAATTTTTTTTCAAATCTATTCATGTGATATTAAAAATTTTTGATCTAAAATTTTAAATACAGATATATATTATATAAAGTATTTTGAAATTTTTATAACCTTGATAAAAAATCTCAACTACCGACATTTAATCAAATTTAATTAAAAACTTTTTATTTATATTCTATGAAGTTCTAAAATTTAAAAAAATATTATCAAATTTGATCAAGTATTTATTAAACATTTTAATCCAAATTTTGCTAAAAATTTATATATAACTATTATACATATAATAGATGTTTTAAATTTGAGAATTACTTAAAATAACAACCATAATAATTATTATGGTTAGCTATCAAAGTTAATATTGGCCAATATCTAAATAAATTTAATTAGGTTTTGAATTTTTAGATTATATTCAATTTGTTTAAAATATTTAACTATTTTTAAGCCTGTAAAAATATTAAATAATGTTTAAAAAAACAATAATATAGTTATTATATATAGTCAAAGCTAAATATAATTACCAGGTTGAAACAAAAATTCTAACCTTAACCTTTTAGAATAAAAGTTTTTATAATTTCTGTATATAAATTTATAAAAATGATATATAGAGTTATCCGGTAAAACTAGTTAAAAACTAATAATAAAATTAGTAAAAAATTACTTAGTAAGTTTGATATAATAATAAATAATATTTTAATTAATTATTTAGTTGAAACCTATAAAATTACTTATCTTTTCTTGTTAGTGATCAAAAAAGAAAATATTAATTTGAATTACAAGAGTGAAGTTTATAAGCCAGACAAAAATCATAAAATTGAAATATATTGGAGAAATAGTGAAAAAATATCTACACTGTTCCATTAGGTTTTTTTGTCATTGGGACTTATCTTTAAGTAAATACTAATACTGCATAGTTATCATCATTATTATTTATTACATTTTTTTTAAAGAAATTAATTTCATGAACTAAAGTTGGATTTCAAAATCTTTTATTATTTATCCTTTTAATGATGCCGTTCACTGACAATCACTTCACCGATAATTTAGTTCACCAACAATTAATAGACGATTAATTCACAGACGAGTTCATCTCACAGAAAGTTTATTTCACAGACAGCTCATTTCAGCGACAAAGAAATTTTGGCCATTATCGTTAGGGTCAGGTTTAGAATTATAGTTGAGGTTAGTGCAATATATAAAAAAAAACACTTGTCAGTGAGATAAACTGTCTGTGAAATGAATTTGTCTGTGAAATAATCGTCCGTAAACTAATTTGATGATGAAATGATAAATTAAGTTTATATATTAATGTATGTATTTGTTTTGCTTTTTTTAAATCAATTAAATAGCACTAATTTGATATATATAGAGTTCGTATATGTAATATAGGTCTTCATTTAATAGAATTTTCACGAAGTAAAATTCGTGAAATGGATTATGGATTTTCTGGAAAAATACATCTCATATTCAGATCACTTATTATTATATTATTTTTAATTGCTTCTTTTATTCATATTCCGAACAGATATTTACTCATATGTTTGTCTAAAAGACTACTTTTACAGCTTCCCTATTAATGTGAATACAGAAAAAAAGTATTAGTATTTGCTAAATACTTACCTGAAAACCATGTGATACTTAATCTCTATACTGTAATACCGTAGCTGGTAAGTACGTACGTACGTACGTACGTACCTGCGTATGATTGGAAAGTTGTAAAGAACTTAACATTTGGAGAAATTAAATTCCTGTGTCACGTAATAAAATAAGCGGTTATCAAAATTTGTATTAAACGCACGTACAGTACGTATTGTATATACATTTTTCGACTAAGATTAGTGTATAAAAAAATTATGGCAAACCCACCAGAAGAATGGCTTGAAAAAGCTATTTCCGAGGGACATATCAATAATCTTGAATATACCAAATTTACAAATCCCACAATAATTGGCATTGGAGGTTTTGGAAAGATTTTTAAATACGAGTGAAAGAAAGTTATTTAACGGTTGCTCTTAAATGCCTTAAATTCGATACCGACATAGGTTTAAACGAAAAAATTATTAAAGATTTTGTTAATGAGGTATTTATTATATAAAAACTCGAATTTTCTCATGATATAATAATAAATTTTTTTAACAATAACCTAAAAAAAAGCTTAAACTATTACGAAGAGTTGATTATCATCCAAATATTATTAAATTCTATGGAATCACGAAAGGTATACACGCAGTTAATTATTCGTAAAATAAAATAATAATTTTAAATTTATAATAATAATTATAATATATACAAATAAATAGACAATAAGGGATATTATAATATGGTTTTACAATATGCTAATGATGGAAATTTACGAGAGTACTTGAAAGCAAATTTTACAACATTACAATGGGCAGACAAATTACGAATTGCTGAAGAAATAGTGCATGGTCTTTTGTTCTTACACAATAATGATATTATTCATAGAGACCTTGTGGGTATATTGATTTTATAGATTTGTGTGTTTTAGTTACTGCAACTAATGTTCTGATATATTTATAGCATTCGAAGAATATTTTAATCCATCAAAGACAACCAAAGATCGCTGATTTTGGACTATCAAAGCAGATAAATGAAATGTCTACAACTTCAAACTCAAATGCTCATGGAATGCCAGCATATATGGAACCTAAATTCCTTATCAATCACAAATATAAACGTGATAAGAAATCTGACGTATATAGCTGTGGGGTAATCCTCTGGGAAATTTCAAGCGGAAGACCACCATTTCAGACTTTTGAATCAATATATTCGCTTACTATTCATATCTTTCAAGGATATAGAGAAGAACCGGTGGAAGGTACACCACTTCAATATATTGAACTTTACAAAAAATGTTGGGACAATGATCCTGTTAATCGACCAGAAACAGAAAAAATTCTCAATACTTTAAAGCAACTTATTCCTCACGAAACTATTCACGAAACTATTCACGAAACTATTCACGAAACTATGAATCAACACTATTCCATTGAAGCACCAGCTCAAAATAGCGAAACTTCCTCAAGTTATCAAGATAATACAAACTCGATATCATCTCCACTTTATTTACCTGATACAATTAATTTAAAAGTTTCAACGCAATATTCCATTGAAGCATCAGCACAAAATAGCGAAACTTCCTCAAGTTATCAAGATAATACAAACTCAACATCATCTTCACATTATTTACCTAATACAATAAATTTAAACATTTCAACGCAAGACAATGATATTCTTGAGAATATGAGGAATGAAGCGCACGAATATTTTGAGCAAGGAAAATTCCTCAAAGCATTAGAACTTTATGAAGAAATTCTCCAAAATAGTCAGCACAGTGCTGAAGACGAAAAAAATGCTTCAACTTGGGATCTTTCTAGTAAATATGGATCAAAAAAAATAAACGAATTAATAAAGACACTTTGCAAAAACACTACGATAACTTCTTTGGATCTTTCTAATAATAATCTTCAATCAGAAGAAGCAAAAACATTAGCAAATGCACTGTGCAAAAATACCACGCTGACTTCTTTAGTTCTTTATGGTAATCTAATTATGCCCAAAGGAGCAGAAGCATTAGCAGATGCACTTTGCAAAAACAATACACTGAAATATTTGGATCTTGGATCTTGTATAATTGGTTCAGAAGGAGGAAAAACATTAGCAAATGCACTTTGCAAGAATACTACGCTGACTTCACTAAATCTTCGTTCTAATGTTCTTGGATTAGTAGGAATAAAAGTATTATCAGATGCACTTTGTAAGAATTCCACTCTAACTTCTTTGAACCTTTATACTAATTCTCTTGGATCAGAAGGAGTAAAGGCACTAGCAGATGCACTTTGCAAGAACAATACCCTGAAAGATTTGAATCTTCAAAATAATCATCTTGGATCAGAAGGAGGAAAAGCATTAGCAAATGCACTTTGCAAGAACAATACCCTGGAAGATCTGAATCTTCGAAGTAATGAACTTGGACCAGGAGGAGGAAAGATATTAGCAGATGCACTTTGCAAGAACAATACCCTAAAAGATTTGAATCTTCAAAATAATATTCTTGGATCAAAAGGAGGAAAAGCATTAGCAGATGCACTTTGCAAGAACACCTCACTAACTTCTTTGAGCCTTGGCGATAATGTACTTGGGTCAAAAGGTGGAAAAGCATTGGCAGATGCACTTTGCAAAAACAATACCCTGAAAGATTTGAATCTTCAAAATAATTTTCTTGGATCAGAAGGAGGAAAAGCATTAGCAGATGCACTTTGCAAGAACAATACCCTGAGAGATTTGAATATTCGATATAATGGAATTGATTCAGAAGGAGGAAAAGCATTAGCAGATGCACTTTGCAAGAACAATACCCTAAAAGGTTTGAATCTTAGAAATAATAATCTGGGATCAGAAGGAGGAAAAGCATTAGCAGATGCACTTTGTAAGAACACCTCATTAACTTATTTGAATATTGAATCTAACTTTATTAGTTTTGAAGTATAGTCAAATAATTCTAGAATACAACAATAAATTATATAATAAAAATGTAAGTATTTAGTAAAATACTATAATTAGTGTAACAAATATCGCGATGAATAAAAATAAAATACAGTTATAAATACAGTCATTATAAATATAGTTTAGTAAACTTATTGGCAAAGAATTTGTAAGTAGGTAGATTGCAAGTGCGAAAAAGAAATAAAACGTAAGAATGATAGAAAATAAAATATATTTAGCAATATAATTTTATGAAAAACTTCTAAAACTGGTGCTAATCCTACAACATCTAATGTTGGAATTGTTGGCAGTATCACTTACACTAATCTCCTATTCCCGCTTTAATTTATCCTTCATATTATCAAAATATATGCCGATAAACTGAATCCTTTTAGCATTCTATACATGGAGTAATGATGCAGTAAAATATGGTCAGTCCAGTGAGGAACAACGATTTAAACTCGCATTAAAAAAATTTACAACTATTCATGATGGCAATGTATATAAAATGGGATCTATGTAAAAAGAAAAATAAGACACTATGAACTCTCAGAGGTGATTATGCTGAATATTGTGCTTTACAATTACAGTTGAATCACAACGGGTGCAATTGACGAGATCGGAGGAATTTATTCATTGGGAGGGAGAGCATACTGACACAAATTGTGCTTGGATTGTTTAGTTTTAAAATGATCAGAGATAAAGAATACAAGATTATTAATATGTTGAAACAGAAATATTTATATGTTGAAACAGAAATATATATTTAATGAAATTTATTTTTGTTTCATATTAATAACAATTTTCTTTTTCAAAATTAATAATAATATTAACAATAAACAAAGTTAGGTCATGTATGGGGTGTCATTAATTAAATGCACATTACTTTTTAGCTAAGTTGTTACAAATAACATGTAACAAACACGATTTTTTTTAAGGTGCATATTTATTTTTATACTATTCGAATAATAACGAAAAGTAATAATGGTCGAACTTTTTCATGTTATGCAATTTTTTAAATATAAAGTTTATTTAAATAATCTTAATAGATCTTTATTATTTAACAATTATTTATAAAATCAAAATCCTTTTTTGGACTTAAATAAAAAATAGTAAAAATCAGTGACAGCAAACCCTGCAATATCGATATGCGATTAAAAGAAATCAATAATAAATTATCAATTGAAAAGATTGATTAGTAATAATACTGTAATTTGTTTATGATACTAGTACGATAGGTGACGTGTAAGTGCCACTCATCTTGAGTGAGGTTCGAAATTAAATCAACCGAATGATTCTATGTTTAAAAAAAATCAGTTTAGCTGGTTTATTTATCGCGCTTTTCAAATTACTGTGTCCACTGATTTTCATACATCACACTGGGTATCAGAATCTAGAAAAAATGCCAATACGTGATTGGCTAAAAATTATTTTTAACCAATCACAGATTTGCATTTATTCTAGATTTCTGATTGCCGGTGTGATGTATAAAAATCAGTGGACACAGTAATTTGAAAAGCGCGATAACTGCAGTTTAGCTCTTAAATAAAGTTTTAGAAATTATCGATGTAAGTGCATTTTAAAGTCATTATAAAGTAAATAAAAGTTGAAAGATTCCAGACATGTATATTTTAAAACTATAAAACCTTCATCTAGGATTAGGTTAATTATTATAGAAAGGCATAAACAAAAAAGCTGCTGTGAACATAAACAATAATGGTACTATGGAAATTTATACAGCCTAGCCACTTTTAATTTTTTTGCACTCAGTATATGTTAAAAGGCTTTATGGAAAATTGGAATATTCAATTTGCAGAACAATTATTAGCAAAGAAAATTTGTTTATCAGCCTTATAAGAAAAGTGATCCGGGTGGTGGCACGTGGTGGTTTCGGTATTGTTCATAATGGTACATTTTCTGGCGTGTGTAAGTACGTAACATATATGACAAGCTATTAGATATTGAGTTAGGTTCGTGAATTTACGTACTAGGCTCGACTAGTAAACTGCTGCAAAACCCGAGACACTCGCAATCCAATTGGCATGGGCATATAGTACCACATGGTCCACCGAATCCATACCAACTCAAAACATACAGTACAAATCCGAATCTTGACCTGTACCACAAAGACCGTGCCTATCCGAAACCAACTGTTCCAATCCAGCACATTTTTTTTCTTATGGGGTAGACGAAATTGTCAATGTCGCTGGTTCTTTTACCAATTGAGTTTTCTAATTACCAAAAATCTATTGAGATGGGTGATTCAGATAGAATGCTATGTCTTGGTTATTGTTATGAATATGGAATTGATGTCAAAAGGATAAATATAAGGCATTTTCCTATTATTAAAAATCTGCAGGAATGGATATTCCTAATGGAATGAAGTTGGCCATTGTTATTATCTATGAATTGGTGTTGAAGTAAATAAGCACAAAGCATTTATTCATTATCAAATGTCTTCATAAAGCCATTTCCTAGGTTATCTTGTTATGATGATACAAGCATGTTATTGTAAAAAGTTCAATCAGCCGCGTTTACACCAGCGTGAAAAATCTATTCTAATTTACCCGGTTTTTCCGGTTAATATCTAATAAAACCGGTAAATTTTTTTAATTCCGGAAATTTTTCGGTTATGAGCACACTGATTTCCGGAATATTTTAAAAGTACCGGAAATTTTATTTAATAAAATTTGTAGTTTATTTTTATTTTAGCTAATTATATATAGAAAAAATAGAATTTACTAACACCTTTATTATTAATGATTTCAACATTTAACCCCTATACGCCTTTTTTGATTACTCCAAATTGTATATGCGCGTGTATAGTTAAAATTTTTGCTTTCTGGTCCTTCTAAAGAAATACGCATTAGCATATCTAGTGTATCTGTAGTTAATAAGTTTCTATCCTTTGTTTTAATTTTATTTTGTCTGCTAAAACCACGCTCACATTCTACACTAGAAAAGGGAATACAATAGACTATCTGAATTAATTTAATGATATTGGGAAATACATCGTTATAATCTTAAATTAATAAAGGAAGTAATACCTCAATATTATTAGAGGAAAAATTATTAGTAGTTATCATTTGAAACCCTGCCCATTCTTCTCTACATTTTTTAATATCAAAAAATGCAGAAAATTGAATATTATCATGGAAATTTGGTCGCTCAAAATACTTTAATAAAATTTCTAGATCATTATCTCCAAAAAATAATAATTCTTGAGGATTATTTGGCCATTCACGTGGATTTAATATTTTCATAGAAGTAAATAATTGCCGATTAGGAAATCTATGCTGAAGTTCATTAATAACATTTGTTGAATAATCATATACATCCATTATAAATTCATCGTAATCTTGTTCAATAAAAGAAAGGTTATTGTCCAAATATGTTATTAAAGAATTTTCAAATAGATTAGTTTTGTCTATAAATATTTGAACATTTTGTCCAAATCTTTGATTTTGATCTATTAGAATATACTCCTTTTGAATAGAATGAATTGTAGCTTGTATCATAGGATCAATATCAGAAAATTTTAAATTTCTTTTTTGTAAAAATTTACTCAATTGTGTTACATGTTCTAAGATATTGTAAAAGTAAAATAAAAATGCTAGCATTTTTCAAGATGTTAGTTGCTTATATAATTCTTGTCCATCATTATCTTTCGATTCTTTAAAAAGTTTAAGTAATGCTGGAATTGAGTTGCAGATATTTTTAATAGCTTCATACCATGCAAGCCAACGTATCTCATATAATTTTTTTATTTTTAAAGTTGGATCATCTAAAATATTTTGAATTTCCTGTAATTGTTGAATGCGTGAACATGAATTTTTAAAATAATTATAAATTCTTTTAACTAAAGATTCAACTTCTCCATAAAATTTAACTTTTTTTTTTGCATCTTTACATGCTAGAGCTAATCTATGAGCAGCGCAGTGATTAACAATCAAAGGATAGGTGCATATTCTAGAAAACTTTGCATCTACACCTTCATTTTTTCCTAGCATAACAGAAGCACCATCAGAGGCAAATGCTACAAGTTTAGATAAAATATTTTTTTCTTAAAAATATCAACTAAAACCTTAGTAATACCCTCTGCATCACAACTAGTTAAAGGTACAATACATAAAAAATGTGTCTTTAAGATTCCTTCTTTAGTTATATATGAAACATATATATCTAAATTCTTTGTAGTAGTAATGTCTGTACTTTCATCAATCATTATACCAAATGCTACAACATCATATAATTCATTCCAAATTTCTTCTTTAATAGTATTTGATATTGCCTCCAAAAATTCACAACCTGAAATATTATTTGTATATGTAAATGTACCACTAAAAAGATCTGATGAACCTGATTCTTTCAATAATTCAACAACTGATGGTAAAAGTTTAAGAGCCAAATTTTTTTTGCTAAAAAATAAACAGTTCGCATTACACAAATAATATGATTTGTATTTGCATTAGAAGAAATGATTCTTTTTGTAATGATTCTATATGTATTCTTGAACTTTCTAATTTTTCTGCATCATTATGATCTTCGGTATTTATATGTTCTCTAATTGCTGATTTTCTTGAAATATTTGTTGCACCTTCTGTAGCAAATTTATTTTTTTTTTATGTCGCATACATAATGTACAATACATTTTTTTTTGATTTTCATTATAATGTAACCAAGAAAATTCAGTTAACCATTTGAGTTTAAAAGTTTTATTATTGTTTATACAAGATTTTTTAATATTATTATTAGGATTATCTTCGTTATCAAAATTTTGATCATTTTGAAGTGAATCATTTCTAACTCTTTTATGTTCAAAACCGTACTGTAACAATGATATTATAAAATAGGATAAATTTTTGAAAAAAAATTTGTAGATATTGTATAACAGTTATTCGAAAGTAAAAGTTGGCAAATATGATTTGATACAATCTAAAGTGACTTTCAAGTATTGTTATAAAGATAAGTAAATATACTTTTAAAGCGTTTAATTTTTATTGGGTTTGGAGATCTTTATTAACAGTTTTGCTTTGTATAAAATATAAGATTATTTTTAT
Organism: Racocetra fulgida; assembly: GCA_910592135.1. Taxonomy (NCBI): domain Eukaryota; kingdom Fungi; phylum Glomeromycota; class Glomeromycetes; order Diversisporales; family Gigasporaceae; genus Racocetra; species Racocetra fulgida. Next base: position 8,114 of record CAJVPZ010000599.1, on the reverse strand, counting down.
TACTCTTTGAGCATGTATATTTTCTCTTCTCCACAAGAAAAATTTACCTCTATTTATAATAAAAATTTTTGGGAAAGTGAAAGAACAAATTCGAAATTTTTATTATTTTTCTGCCATTGAAACCAAGCCGTTTATCCTTATTTGAACTAACAATTCACTTCTAACACACATAGCCTTTGTTATTTTAGCATTTAAACTAATAATTCACTTTTAACACACATAGCCTTCGTTATTTTAGCATTTAAACTAATAACACACATAGCCTTCGTTATTTTAGCATTTAAACTAACAATTCACTTCTAACACACATAGCCTTCATTATTTTAGCATTTAAACTAACAATTCACTTCTAACACACATAGCCTTCATTATTTTAGCATTTAAACTAACAATTCACTTCTAACACACATAGCCTTCGTTATTTTAGCATTTAAACTAACAATTAACTTCTAACACACATAACCTTCATTATTTTAGCATTTTACAGAAAGAAAAGAAGGCAAATCTAAGAACGTTTACACTCTTTATTGTTGCATAACCCATTGATTCAATCGTTCGATATTACTACAGCCACATGCTTAGCTTATCAAGGTAATATTACCTTGACAGATGTCAATCCATATTGGGAAGAAGGCTTGGTCAAAGATCTACAGCGTAATCATTCAATGGAGGCTTTTGCGCATACAACTGCAAGGGGGATTGTTATTTGATTTCTTGGTCTGGGGCATCGTTGCATGACTGCTTTTCATGTGATTTTTTTAGGTCATTTTGTGATAATGCTGTTACGACCAAGAGAGAGACTTTATATCCACGCAGCCAATTTAACTTAGAGTCATAAGTATTAAATGAGAAACCAAGTATTTATTATCACACACAAGGTACCAAAAAGTACTAATAATATATCCCAACATCCCAACAGTGCACCCGGTACACTATAGTCCTCTGAATATCTCTTGTTCCAACTAAAACCTTCCAAAGTACTAATACAAAAAATCCTAACTCACAAAAAGAAAGACTAACTAACCACTCTAATCAGACTATCACGCAAAATGTAAAGTATGAGTTTATTCTAAAATATCGTAATAATCAACAAAGCATACTAATGGAAATATTTTTTAATTCCAGTCATATATTCCGGTTAAAAAAACTAATTACCGGAATTTTTAACTTTTACCGGATTTTTTCCGAAATTTTTCAAATTTTTTTTTTCACGTTGGTTTACACTACTTCGGGTACTGTAACCGTTGATGGGAGAGCGGGACACTTCAAGATCAATGGACCCAGTGATAATCACATCACGTGTAATCACGCAATTACGTCATTTGTTACTAGCACTAACAAATCGGCCAAAGCTATACTATCACCTAACTCTAAAACCAACCTTAATTTAGGCCGAGTGTTTAATCATGTGATGTGATGAGCACGAATTTATCACTGGGTCCACTGAACTCGGGAGAGCTTATGAAAATAATATGAATATAAGGCCAATTTAACTCCAACACGGGGATGATATGACATTATGAAACGAAGGCTTTAATATTAAGAGGGGTGATAATAAGGCGAAGCAACTGGTGATGCTGTTAGGGATATCTCAATAAGGATGGTGAGGTAAAAGCGGACGATGATCAAGTGATGTCGGTGATACGTAACTTTATGTCCACGTGATGGATTAACAGGGTCGAATAACCAATCGTAAGCACGTGAATGGCAATATCTGATTCCACAAACGTTCTAGAATCCGAGCCTTAATAAGCCGAATCAAAGTTACAAGTCAATTCAGTCCGTCGAATTGAGTCTCGATAGGGTTTATTAAAGCTACAAGTTGAATTCAAAGACAAAGTCTCAAAGGAAAATTCAGATAAGTATATACTTTATTATTTAGTGGTAATTAAAAGTGGACATGGAACTTAATCGACTGTCCTTTCGTTTATTGAATTCATGGTCTTTATATACATTTTATTGTCCCACCACGTAATTTCAACGTTTACACCAAAATTTGGGTTTATGCACCGAAAGATATCAAGGCACAGTCTTAGTGTAACCACGCATACGCGGATTTTTCAGTGTTTACGTGATTCATCTGATTTCCATGCTACTAAGCCACTCATCATTACCATTTTAATGTAAGTTATGAAATAATCAAAAGAAATAATAAAATACTAAATTGGACATTGTTACCAGAATGGGTGGGGAATTACTAATACGTAAACTATGTACATTCGGATGATTTACCGAGAAAATAAAGAAATTATTTACAATAATATAGAAATATAAAATTTAATTCGTTACAGTACGTTTGCACGACCATTGGGACGTTTACACTCCCAATTTCTAAGCTATTTCTCTGTGATTATGCAAATAGCCTATTGTAACAGATTCAAACAGCTACGTTTACTCTCCCACTGTCGCGTTTTACGCGCATTGAGTAACATTCATATTATTAAGCCACCAAGTCACCAATCATTATCGTTTTTGAAATGTTATAATAAATTTACCAAAATTGGATATTGTTGCAAAATGGATGGGGAATTACTAATAAATTTTGTACATGTGGATAATATCCGAGAAAAATAAAGATTTATTTCAAAAGTATAGAAACTAAATTCTAATTCGTTACAATAGTTAAAGAAGCTGTTTTTATTCATAATATAATGTTATATTTATGTAATTGCCACTAATATATAATAAAATTTATAGTAACAAATGAAATAATAAATATTACTCAACAAGCTTAGCAAGATGTTTATAATTTTGGTACCAATTTTCAGGGGTCTTATCTACCATGTCAAATTTTCTACATATTTCGTCCTTTAAATGCACCCACATTGCTCTAACTTGCTTTATTTGATCATCATCGGGCTTTTTTCGACCTAAAAGTGGCCACCACTCTGGGTGATATGTTTTTACATATTTTTCAAATTTAAGTTCATTTTCGTAATCATCATCTACTTTTCTACAATAAAATTTTTTAAAATTCTCAGGCTCATTACATATTATTAAACTTGCTGCTTGTGTTACAACCTCTCTAGTACCGCCAAAACAATGCATTAAATGAATTGACGCTCTGTGATTTGTACCGGGTTCATGTTCTGCTAATTCACATTTTGATCTATAAAAATTTTAAAATATATTAGGTTATTTTTATAATAAATTTATAAATTATGACTTACCTGCAAAACGGACATCTGTGTTGACATCCTCTAACCTTGTTCCAATATGATTTCTTGGAATTTTCTATACAATCTATTAATGTTTTTTTGTAAAGATCTGCACGCTGAGTTTTCCATAATGTATTAAATTGTTTCACGTATTTATAATATTCCTCACTTAATTTGACAAAAAAATCTTGAGGCGAATCAATAATACATTTTCCGAGAACACGCATTGCATCCTCTATTAAAATTTTTGGGTATATGGTCTTATTTAAAGATGCTGGAATAAAACTACGGTGAACCCTCTCGATAAATTTCTTAAGGGGCAAATCTTTATTTGAGGATTCTGAAAAACATTGCTGACAATTGATAATTTTTTCAAGGGGCAAGTTTTTTTCTGATGAACCTGAAAAACGTTGCTGACAAATTAACATGATTTCGCAAAGTTTTTCTAAAGCATCATTGATATCCTTTTCGGTTTTTTCTAATATTTGATCAACGGTTTTCTTTTCAAAATCATCAACTTCATTTTCAAATAACTCTTTCATAAATAATATTGGGTCATGAATATATTTACGAGTTTTTTCAACATCATAGTCACCAAAACTTTGTTCATAAACATAACGTGTAGGATTTCTAGCGTCACTCATCCAATGCTTCTTTTTCAAGTACTCTTCTAATAATTCTGGAATGTATTCTTCTTGGATAGTCAAATATTTTTCAACTGATTTAGAAACATATTTAAAAAATTGAGAAGAAAGATTTTCATATGAGGAATTACTTAGTATATCATAAAAAGATTTTAACAAAGCTTCACGAAGATTATTAAGATTATTATGTTGCGTGGCTTTCCATTTTTTAGTATTGGATTCTAATACGATAAAAACTTTAAAACGCAAATATTGCTTAAATAGATATATATATATGTTAATAAAATAGATAAGCATAGCATTATTAATAACATAGTATTATAATTATTTACCTCCATTGAGCTAAAATCATCAACTTTAACCTTGAATAGATCTTGAAAATCATTAAATTGGTTCTGCACGATAAAAATATTATTGCATAATGATTTAAGCCATTCTAAAGCCTGATTAAATTCAATTGCAAGAGCATTTTGAGACGAAAGATCATCACATATTTGTTCGCAAGTATTTGCAATCTCAGTTTTAATCTCATATAGGACGTTATTCTTAAAATCATTCTTTTCTTTATCACTGTTATCACTGGGAATGTCATTTAGCAATTTATCAGTTATTTTGTTATAAGCATTTAGGAATTTATCAATTCCTTTGCTATAATTTATTTTAATATTAATTTCTTGCGTATCTATAACACAAATTTCAAATTTATTTAAAGTTGCTGGTGTTGAAACTTTATTCCAAAATGCTCTGTTAAACTTTGTTCTTTCTTTTGAAGTGTTCTCATTTTTAGCATTGTTACTTATAGCTCGTCCGATCGCTATAGCCTGATTAAAAGAATCAACTACATGCTGTTCTAGTTCTTTTGTTTTCTTTATTATTGTGCACATAAAATTTTCTTTATCATTTTCTACCTTTTTCCATTCCATATTAAATAACTCTTTACATTTTGATTCAGAAAAAATGCTTTTAAACTCTTCAGGTGTCTTATCTTTATGTTCTCTAAGAATTTTCCCGACTGTTTCGCCAATCCGCATTTGTGCTGATTTTATTAACCAAGATTCTTTAGATTGTCGTTGCCTTTTTGCATATAGTTCTTTAAGTTTTTGTTTTTCAACAGCAAATACTGTTTTTATATGGGTTTCGCCCTCATCAATTATTTGTGCTTCATATTGATTTGAAACTTTTTCTTTAAAGTCAGCAATCGTTTCATTACGTCGAAATTCAGTTTCTTGAGCAAGAAACGTTTCAAATTCTATATCGTTGTTTTCATTCCATTGTCCTTTACTTGCTTGTTCCTCTATTAAATTTTGTCCATTTTCTTTATAAGATTTTACTGTAGTATCATTGTAACCGTAGACTAATTTTTTCATTGCGCTCCATTGTTGTATTGTTTTAGAGTCTTTAAAATGAAGAAAATTCCCACGTTCATCGATTTCCTTCCACACCGTTTGCATGTGTGTAACAAATCCTTTCAGGAGAAAAGAGTTAAACTTTATACGTACATATATATATAATTATTTACTTGAGCATATACTAAACATTTCTTACCGTGGATATTTTTAAATATCTGAGATTCATGATTTTCACTTGGAATCAACGCAGAATTGAGTAATTCTTTGCGAAGTTTAGATATTTTTAACGGAAAAGTTTCCTATATTTCGGATATTTCAATATTCAAATGATAAAATATAGAACTTATTATATGTGAAAACTTACAGCAGGATAATGAAAATTTTCACTATCAGTGAGCATAGATTGTGGATAAAAATCATCAAAAGAACAAGCAAATGCATTCTCTAATAAATGAACATCCTGTTCTTCTACGACCATAAAATCATCTATATCATGAGAACCACCAGGAATTTCGTCAAACATCTTTTTTAAATCATCACGAATATTTTTAAATGCCGGACTTTGGGCATGCTTGGCATCTTTCATATCTCGTAAAACAAAGCTGATCCTTGGTTTAGAGTTTCTATTACTTAGTGCATCTAGATGATACGAAGAAACCTCTAAAGTATCTGAAATATCTCGCGTAAGTCCTTTAGTGTTGACGATTAGGATTTGTGAGCACATAAAACCAAGAAGCGTCATTTTTTTATCGAAGTCTGTACGTCTTGAAATATATTTTGCTGCTGTAGATCCCATTCCTTCAGAATCTATGATTAAAACATCCAATTCTCTTTCGTTATAAAAGGTATGTCGATATGACATATATGCACCTATCGAATAAAATATTTTTATTTATATGAATCTAAGATGATAACCGAAGTTGATATATTATAACTCACCCTTTGTACTAAATAAAAGTAACTTAAATTATAAACGATTCATATAAGATCAATAAACATATGTGTTATATTTAACTCTTACCATCGTCCAGCAGAGGTTGAAAATCCACATTGAAATAAGTAATTTAGCAATGTAGATTTCCGGAACTTTCAAGTCCAATTACTGAGAGAACTATCAATTGTTGTTTAGAATTCGATATTATTTTACTTAATACGGATGAAAGAAAATCGGAATTTATTGTTCTAAGTGATGCTCCTTCTAATATCTGAATTGCCTCTCCTTCACGTATCCAAATACTATAAGCTTTTTCGAGCTGCCTAAATGATAAACGTTTTGGATTGACTATTGTATTCAAATCTCATATGAACTTTTCAAAGGAATTCATGATAAACACTTACTCATTGTTGATGTCGTACAATTTTTTTAAGACCGATGAACCATCTTTTATCATTATCTGGGATAAAATAATAAATTCTCTCCAAAAGTCATGAATCGTTATATCTAAGTCTTCAATTTTTTGCTTTAGTTCTTTTCGCTGAATATTTGATCTATCACTCTCAATTAAGGTATTTTTTATTTCTTCTGCTTTTTGTTCCAATGAAATAAGATAATCCTTAAAGTAAAAGTCAACTTGACGTGCAAATTCACGCATATATTTAATGTCATTCTTCTTAATTACATTTGCAAAACATAAAAGAACTGAAATTGGCATAGTTCTACCAATATTTTTTTGTTCATTCTGAAGATCTCGGATTTTTAGATTAATTTCGCCTTCAGTCTGATAACGCGAATCTTCAGAGGTTTTGAAACGAGTTTTATCCTGTAGTTTTTCAATTTCATTTGAACAATATGAAGCATACAATATATCAGCACGACAAGTAAATTGTTCAAGTTCTGCCATTGATATTGCAAAATCGTTTTCTGATAAAAAATCTTCGGTATCATCATTTAAAACCTTAGGAAATTCAAATGGTTCCAATTCAATAATAATTGTTCGGTATCTTTAAGCTTTTTGAATGAATCCTTTTTGATTCTTTCAAATAATGCGCGTTTTTTGTTATTAATAACCAGTTCGATCATGAATTCATCATTAGTAAATTTTGAAGTTAACAATGTTTCAACATTTTCTTTATGTTCGTTGAAAAACTGAGGCTTAACTCCCCAAAATAAGATCAAAATTCTTCGTTTATAACCATTATGACATTCAACAGAAATGTCGTTGATGGTAGAAATAAATTGTTCATCGAGTTCATTTCCATCAAAGTCATTCTTATAGATATGAATTACAATATAAAATGAAAATTTTGATAATAACTTTACTGTGTCACGAAGAATAGAAGTGCTTGGTTCGCCATAATAAACTTCCGAAATAGCCAAGGGTGGGCGAGAATGATTTTCTGATGCAGCATGGAAAGAAAGGTCAATAGAATTTGGATTACAAATGCCTGAAGAATCTTCACGATTATTTGAGTAATTTTTATAAAGTTGTTTCGTGAAAGGTATTTCTAAATCAGTATTTGCTCGGTTTACGGAGATAAAAAGATGATAATTACGAGTGGCAATAATGTCACGCATTCCATTAAGAACTTTTAGGCCTTTTTGAGAATGCGTATCATTTGAAAGATAAATCGGAATAGGGATATTTGCAGCAACAATTGCACTGAGAATTTTTGAAAAAGAATTTGTAGGGACTTTATCAATAAACGCTATAAGGAAATCTCTACCCGTACATCCTTCAAAACATTGGAGAATTTTGTATATATCATCAACTTCATCATCTTCATTAATTGCTTGGATATAATTAACTAATCTGGTGATTGGAATGGTTCTGCAGATAGTATCCACAAGATACGGAAATAAATTACGAAAAATACCAGATTGATTTTGTTCCTTTAGAGATGGCTCAATAAGCGAAGCGAACAGTTCATTAGTAAGTTCGTTAGTGACAAATTCTGTTGGGTCTAATTCAATTGGATCTAGACCAAATGTGAGCTTAAAAAAATTATCTACAGTTAAATATTGG
>CAJVPZ010000598.1:0-18151 GCA_910592135.1 Racocetra fulgida | reverse complement strand
GTATTGTAAAATAATATAAAAAAAATTTTCATCAATTGTGTAACGATTTTGTGACGTATCAACGGTTCCTCCTGTTCCACTATACAGTATTTAATTTTAATTTTAGAAACAGGAGATTACGTATTTTACTAAATAGGATATTTAAATTTTTTTTAATCCGTATTTATTCTTTATAAAGTTCTACAAAGATGGCTAACGAAATAAATTGGCTCGGAAATCCGCACTATTTTACATCATTATGGCATAAAAATTTTTTTTTTTATAAAATACAAACATTCCAACCTGAAACATAAAACGTAATGGATTAAATAATTCTAAGGAAAAAAAATTTAAGAAACAAACAAGAAATAAAATGAACAGATGACCGATGAACCAATTCCCTAGTAAATGGACAGGCGTAACCAATTTTTTCTCACCTTGACTCGGGTACCCAGATTTTTAAGGGATTAGGTAGTTTGTACTAGAAATTTTACACTCATTCAGTCATAAAATCAGGATACAAATTAGACAAATGTGAACTATTTATATGCGGCGTTTATCCAAGTAAGTAAAATCTAATCTTAAGGCTTATCCAGAAAAAAAAACTAGATTCCAAACTTGTGGATTTTTACAATAATTTTATTGTTACGAAATATGATGTAATAAAGACTAAAACCAAGCAATAAAGCAGGATTTTACAATTATCGAGTAATAGAAATGTCAAATCCACGTTAAAATCCCCATCGTACAACTAGGATGGTTACAATAGCACTAATAAAGATCATCGAGTACGCACGTACGTACGTACAGTACCTCTTTCTGGCATTCGGCAATCGCCTAGGACATTAACATCATTTTTACTTATAAAGGAAGACAAATTTATTTAAAGAGATTTCTAAATTGGTAAGAACGGGAAATATTATCCATCTAAACGATGGGATTGATGATCAAATCTATATTGATATCAATAAATAAAGTGATAACCTTAATTTTTTAGTGTTACATTTAAAATTGAATCTAACTATGGACGGACAGTTCTTCGTTAAAAGACCGTGAACAGACCACCTAAACAAATTAGGAACTCTGCAAACTCTAGAACATAAAAATTCAACTAGGAGAATTTTCTTAAAATATTTCAAAATTTTCGAATATTTTATATCCTACCACCACGAAAAAATTTCAGCCTTGACTAGCGCTAGGTTATTTATTCACATAATTTGTTATCATAATTACACGTTTCTTAAATAACTGGATTCGAACAATAATATTTTGATCATGTGGTCAGTTCAATTTACAATTGAATCGTTGTACTATGTTTACAACCCTTCTTAAGAACACCAAAGTTCCAGAGTTAACGCTGAGTTATATCATTTCCCACTTTGATGATTATTTTATTATTAGGATTTTTCCATCGGCAAATATTTTGACAATATTTACGTTCAATTATTATCACTAACGAGTCAAGGCTTGACGTGCCAATCGAATAACATAACGGGACATGGCAGGTTTTGACGATGGTTACATTAGGTCATGAGGTTTTTGATAAAGCATAACAATGTGTTATCTAGGACCTGATTTTGGAGTAAAGTTTATGCATTTTACCGCCCACGGGTCAAGTCACGGATATCAACCCTGGCTTATCCTTGGCAAAAAAAAAAAAAAAAAGTTTGTGACCCCAAGTTATTTATATATGGATATGTTGGAGCCTGACCCCAAGCTATTTATATATGGATATGTTGGAACCATTTTCAATGCCGAACTCCGTGCGTGCGTTACTTATCAAGTTTATACGTGATTTCTCCTCGTTTGACATCGTAAATCACTTATTCTTTATTGGTCCGATTACTTTCGTACTATATCATTTTATGTTTTAATTATTAAACTTGTCAATTTCCTGAATTTTCTTTTATTATCGGCCTTACCCGATGTTCTTATAACTATTTCATTATGAGTAAATACCTTTTAAGACTAGTCAGTTATCTATGTATTCTCTCAACTTGTTTCCGCTTAGAAAGTCTGAATCCAGAGTTGGTTCCGAGTCAATCTCTTAATCTTGACTAAAATTATACATTTTCACTTTAGTACTAAATGGTATTCGGTCGTAAATACTACACGTTTCGTAAATCGTTTAATCATGTGAATTCATCGACTCGGTGACAGGTCTATCACGTAAACTCGGATTACATCATCAAGAAGGTCAAGCCTCGATTGACGCGAATCATTAAAGTTACTAAGAAAATTTTCATTCTTAACCATTCGTGAAAATTCTTTTAAAATGGTTCTTAATTTCAAAATCTTAAAAAGTTTTCTTAATAAAAGAATTCTCTAGTTTATTTCATTAATTGTTCTGAACGAAACGCTATATCAGCGTAAAGATATGAAAGTGTCCAAATCATCAAATTACGTCTCGATAAAAAATAAATTACAAATCCCAAAATCGGTAATTGCATGAATGAATCAAGTTGAATTAATGCATAACATTATTGTCAATTAAAATATTTTATACTAAAATATTTTATGTACGTACATAATTACATAATAAACCACATATTCTATGCTGGTTCAAAAATGTTGAAAAAATGATGCATATATATGAATCAAGATTTCTTCCAAATTTGATGCCTATCGTACTTTCTGATTAAAAATAGCTTGGGACGTCCCCGGATTACAGATTTTAATTGTAATTGTCTTCCGCAAAAAGAAATTCTATTAAGTGACGAGTTGTAATTCATATATTCTCGCGACTTTTGTTTGACGGATTTAGTAAAATAATGTAAATGATGTTACGTAATCTGTAATTGATTTGGAAATCTTTTGACGTCAATGGTCTGGAGCAAAGCGGATGACTTTAAAGAAGGCGTAATAGATTAGTAACGTCATTTATTTTATTGATTGCCAAATCAAATTTAAAAAAAAAATTCATTGTGGATCCGTCCGGGCCTTTTCAAACCATACAAATCACTCTCATTATACTTGAAAGTTTAAAAATTTTTATTAATGCGGATAGCATAGTATATACATATGTAGGAATTTTTATTTGCTGATCTACAAGAACTCTTATTTGGTCAAAATGATTTTTTTTAATAATATTAAAATGATTTTTTAGGGTTGGTAAAATTTTATTAATACTATTAATTATGATCTTATATACGTATAAGAGGTGGTCTAGGAAAATGTCATTTTCCTAGACCACCTCTCATATAATCTATAATTTATTTTATAAGAACAAAAGTACAAATAGTTATACAAATATATACAATTTAACAATTTAGTCATTTATTTAACACCTATATATATACTTAATTAAATTACGTATTTATTAGTTACCTATCTATATATTTAAAGCCTATTACGTATTATATATGGGACCTTTGCTAGGAAAATTATCCGTCGACATTTTCCGATCGGATAAATTTAAACACTTTTTCCTTTATTGATTCAAAAGTTCATTCGATAAGCTATTGAATCAATAAGGGCAAAAAAATGAATTAGCCCGATCGGAAAATGTCGGAGAGTGATTTTTCCACCATATACTGTATATACTGTATACTGTATACTGTATATATATATATATAGTAACAAATACAGTATATATTTTTTGTTTTTAACCTAATTTTTTAACCAATTTTAGAGCTTTGAAGTAAATACTACGTATAAGTTTGAAGTATACGTATTGTATATATGAGTGTTGTCAAAAGAAAACCTACAACTCTAAAAATAGATTACTATTTCATAATAATCTATTTTTAGAGTTGTAGGTTTTCTTTTAACAACACACATATATATATATAGTCTAAACTTTTGTAATGTTTACTATAACCTTAATACAGTCCGGGATAGGTCGATTTTTTTAAATGGTTATAATTTTTTTTAAAACTAAAATAATAATTTTAAAAAGATTATATCAATTTAAAACTATATAGATTTTAAATTTAATAAATTTATATATAATTTTTAAAAATTTTGATTGGTTAATTTTTTTTAATACAGTATAAAAGTTTATTATAAAAAATTATTAAAATTTGGCGTATTAGATAATTAGATACCTTATGCTGTATTATTTAATAATATTAAATTAGTATATTTTTATAGTAATTTCTAATCGCCATTTCAAGATCATAGAGAATTAATAAATCAGAATAAACGTTCTTGTAACAACCTGTTACATGTAACAACCTCGTATTAACCAATAGTGGTTAGAGTTAGGGTTTGGATTACATGAATTTTATTGGTTGTACTAATTGAGTTGTTACAATTAAGTGTATAACAGGTTGTTACAATTAGATTTGTTTTATTTTATTTTGCTTTGTATTATACTATATATAATTTATTTTAACTAATTTATATTTACAAATATAAGCTTTTAATTAAGCTAAAATACAGGTAGTCTAAATACAGTATATAGCCAAAAGCCTATATAAAAATCAAAAAAATCTTGCATTTAAAAAAATACAAATGTATATACAATACATACTATATATGAGTTGAAGTCAAACAAGATTATTTAGAAAGGTTTCTTATAGACTATGCATCTATAGAGGTTGTGTTCAACTATAATCAATGATTCTAATTTAGTTAACAAAAAACTATATAGTATATCGGCATTGTTAGAATTTCTTTTAATAAAAATTGATAAAAATACTTGATATCAAATCTATATTATAGATATAAATTAAATAACATAGCTTTATAAAAAATTTGTTATAAAAAAACTTTATTTTTTACTAAAACATACCTATGGTGTTTTACTACCTATATCGATATTGTATTATCTCAAAAACTGGCTAATTAATCTGTATAAAATATTTCAAATAAAATGCCTTCAGAAACCTTTTCCAAACTCTAATTCTAATTTTAAATACTAATTTTAACAAAAAATTTGGGTTAAAAATTTTACATACAAACTTATAAAAATTAAATATAGATGGTAAATCACTATAGGTAGGATTCCAGTGCAGGAATCCTTAAATCAACATATAAAATTAAAAATTTTTAAAATTTTATAAAAAAATGAAAAAAACTTTTTATAGAAATATACAACAAATTGAATAGAACAAAACTATAAAATTTTTTTTTTGAATATAACAAAATTTGATAATATTATTTTCTTTTAAAGTTACTAGTAAAATAAAAATTTGGCCGCATATATATAAAAACATAATAAAATTTTAAAAAATATAATACAAATTTAAAAAAAGATAATATCAAATTTCAGTAATTTGGTTCAAATTTGGCCACTTTTAAAAAAGGTGTTGGTTTAATGGTTCCTGCACTGTAGTAAATTTTTTTTTGTTGGCACTTTTATATTGACGCGTGTTATCCATATCTCAAATGTAAGACCGATACTGTTATCCTATTTTAAAATATATTACCATGGTTTGCTCCCAAACCATGCTCGTCTTTACATTAGCATATCTCCGTGATCTTGATATAGTGATCGGGGGATTATAACTATAACCTCTTTATTGATTATCCACTTTGAAATATAACGATAACCTTCACGTCCAATACCTACTTTTCAAATATAATCTCATCCGAAAAAAGGGGTGATATTAGCAGTTTTTCAAATATGACCGTATATAATTTATTCGGGCTCTCTATAGGTGTGTTTTAGTAGAAATGAAAAAACTCTATCAATATATATAAAAACAAACCTTGCTCTGGATATATGAAAGCATAGTGATTTACTATAATAAACGTTTCGTCAGTTCGTATAGAGTTAACTGTACTAATCTACAATCTGCGCCGGCCGGCATTAATTTGATGCCGGTCGGTTGATTATCATAATCAGGAACACGTATATTTTGTAACTTTTACCCATTTAAATATCCCATTTTAAGATGAATTATTTGTTTTTACGTTATCGATTCACTTTTTTCTCAACTATAACGTGTCGCACTTTCTCCGAGTTTGCGAGTCAAAAAAATGGTTTGCGTGCAAATGTCTTAAGAGGTGACACTACTTTAAAAAAGGCTCCGAACAAGAATGTAACCTCCGGTATTTTTATTTCTATGAGTAAAAATTTGTCGTTTATAGATAAAAATTATTTGACACTTCAAAAAAGAAATTGCCACTCTTCCGCCTTTTCTTCCAATTCCACAAAAATATTGTAGAGCTCAATTTGAAGAAGGCGATATGGTGCTTTTACGCGATACTCAAAAAAGAATTAAAGGCTCAAGAGTTTTCCTAGTTGGCCCGTTAAAAATTGGTAATAAAAAGGAAGTTCCGGGTGGTATTTTGGAACATTCTAGCATTATTGGGAAATCAATTAGAGATGTTGTTAAGACTAATAAAGGTATTTTATTATATTTAACCTAACAATTTAACTTTTCTTGTTTTAATATTGAATGCTACATTTGCAGATAAGTCATATACTATACATTTCCCTACTTTGGATGAGTATGTATTCAAATTTATTATATATATATATATATACCTCTCAATGATTGTTTATAGTGTCTCTGATTTGTTCAATGAATTTAGATACGTTGTTATGATACCGCGTTTGATGACACCTATATATCCAAAGGATGCCAACACTATAGTAATGAATTTTCAAATTGATTTATCTGACTTCACATTTTTTTATTATAATTAATTTATTAATTCATTATGTTAGGTTTCTTTGCTTGATTTGCATCCATATTCTCGGATAATGGAAGCTGGAACGGGTAATGGATCTTTAACTCTTTATTTGGCGAGATCTTTATATCCCACTGGTCATTTACATTCCATAGATATCAATCGTGATGCCAGTGTTAAGGCCCGTAAAAATGTTACGCGTTTTTCACGTGGAATATATTCCGATTGCATATCGTTCAGCATAGGTCAATGTTCAAAAGTACTTGATTCTATGGACATTACCCTTTCAATGTATGATGGTGTAGCATTAGATATGCCTGAGCCGTGGAATGAACTACCTTCGATCGTTCCACGAGTGAAAATTGATAGATATATCGTGTGCTATTTACCAAATATGACTCAAGTATTGGAATTAATAAAACAAATCAAATATCATAAAATCGCATTAGCAACTGAACAAATTCTAGAAATACAATGGAGACCATGGGATGTTAGGGCTACAGTTATAAGAGACAAAATGGATGATGAAAGTTTTTCGGTTAAACAATTAACTCTAAATGATGAGATACCTGATCAAGCTTTAGGGCATATTTGTCGACCTTCACATGAACCCACTGGACATACTGCATTTTTAATACAGTTGAAAAAAATTGTTCATACATAATTAGGATGTTAAATCAATTGATTATTTTACTGTGATCAGATTTTATCAAAAAAATTAAAATAATCAATCACCATTTTAATGTTCTTTGTTATGGTGATTTAATATATAAATTATAAGGCTGGTTTTTTTTAAAATAAGATTAATTAAAAGTTAAAAGACATGTTCAAATTAATATTTTAATATTTTGTGTGAGGCAAAAGAAAACCGGATTTTGGGCTTTCGAGTTTATTATTTTATTTACCGGACTTGGCATGATTAGAGATTTATATGATACAAAAGTAAATTTAATTATGTTGTCGGTAGTGTTATTTTTATTACCATTGGACTGGATTGTACATTGGACATATATATTTTAGATTTTATTTGAATTTTACATATATATTGTGCCTTAGATAACAATTTGCCCAATTGTTAATTGGGCTAGCCCAGATTACAATTTAAATTTGGGCTATCAATTTTGTTCCAAATGTAATAAAAAAAAAGGACTAAACGGTGCCCCATGCAATGCGTACCTCTTTTTAATATTTTGAATTTTTACTATGTTAACCCATTGCGTAACTAATAAAAGTGTTTTTTACACAATTTTCCTCTGACATTAACCCTAACCCTAATCTAATATGAATTATAATTCTTTTATTTTAAATTTTTTTTGATTGGTCATAAAAGTACTAAATACAGAGAGGTATTGTCTAGATTTTCTTTTAATATATATATATTTTTAATATTTATTTATTTATAAATTATTTATATTAATAATTTACTAGTTAACCGGAGAACGATTATAGTATAAGTGTTGGGTTTCATAGCTTAGTAGTTAAGCTCCTCAACGTCCATCTATCCAAATTCGATAAAAATTTTTTATTTTAATTCTATAAGTTCATAGAATTAAAAAAAAAAAAAAAAAATTGATTGAAGTTAAATAGCTGTTGTCAAGAAATGTTCATTAAAATTAAAAAAAATTAGCCGCAGTTTCTTTTTTATAGACGCCTAAATCGATCAAAATTTTTTGTCTATGTAAATCTATAAAATTAAAATAAAAAAATTTGATTGATTTGATTGGGTAAGCTCTGAGTAATCTTGTTCAAAGCTTAATTATCTATAAAAAAGAAGCTGGGTCAAATTTTTTTTAAAATTTTTGTATTTTTTGACAATCATTTATTTAAATTCAATGAAAATTTTTTTATTTTAATTTTGCAAACTTATAGAATTAAAATAAAAAAAGTTACATCAAATTTGAATAAATGATTGTTGAGGAATCTTTGTTTAAAGTTCAAGAAAAAATTTATTTAATTTAGTTTTTTTAAGATATTTTAAGATTTTTTAAAAATTTAGTAAAGATTTTTTTAATATTAATGGTGAGGTCATGCCTTTATCTTTATTGAATATTTAATTGAGATTATTACATAAAGTATTAATCAATTTTTAAAATATTATAGAAGAATAGAGGTTCAGACTAGTTTATTTGTGATCTAAACCAACTGAAGTGGCCAAGGCTCATCTAGATTTGGGTATTAATAATAATATAGTTTGGTATTTGATCTAATGTATATACCAAAAATTGATTTTGAAGCTAATAGTAGTAAAGAGAAGAGGTTGAAATATATGCAAAGTAAGATTAGAAGATAGATTATTAGTAGAAAAATAGACTGTTAATCTTGAAATACAGTAAGAATTTCAGATTTTATAATAAATTTGTTAATTAAGATAAAGTAAAAATTTTATAACAAGTGTTGTAATTATTTTTTAGATTGATAAGTTTAAGATAAAGATAATAATGTTATTTGGTATTAGGCCTAATAAAGTTGAGAAAACTAAAGGTGTGTTTGGTATATTATATATAATTATGCAGTATAAGTGTTTAATCTAGTAATGTAAGTTGGTTATAATGTTATGAGTAGTATCAAGTATAGTTGTATCAAGAGTATATTGTAATAAATTATCTATAAGGTTGTATAGTAGTTGATCAGATAAACAGATTATCTAGTGAAGACAAAAGCTGATATGATAATATTGATAACAAATAGGTAAATATGAATAATATCATTTGTATAAAATATATAGAGTAGGAAGATCATCTAATAAAATTTTAATTCTGAAGAACTTAAAAGCAAAAAATTGAAAACTATATAAAAAGTTAAAATTTTTTAATTATTATTAATATATAGTTAGATAGTTTGTTAATTAATTTGGTTAAAAATTTTCTTTCATTTTTGAAAATGATTTGTGTTATCCATAATGCATAAATATAAGTATAATATATTATATAAACACTATAACAGATAAATAACTCTAAAAAAAAGTTCTCAAAAGTTAAAGTATAAGCTAGATTGTAGATATTATAAGGTATAAATTTAAGATATAACAAATTATAATAGTTGCATATAAGTTAATCAGCAAGATTATTATAATTGTTATTTTGATAAGCAATAAATTTATGAAATATAATATGAATATTATAAAATTTGATAAAGTTAATAAGTGTATTTTATACAACAACTCTTTCTGCTGATCCTCTATACACAAATTTACATAAACAAAAATTATTGAAAAACTTTAAAAACATACAAAATTCAATAAGAAACCAGACTCGAAACTCTAAAAAAAAAGGAAAAAGATAGTAGAAAACACTTAGTCTTTTAAGAGACTTGAGTTAGAGGAGCAAAGGCAGCAAGGATATAGAAGAAATCATATAAAACTATTAGTTTTTTTTATTTTTTATAAATTTTTAGAGAATTGGCTTTGACCCTATAATGCAGTTCTGTTTTAGTGATACAAGAATCACAACATATAATGAAGAATAAACAAAGAAAATATGCCAAAAACTACATAATGAATATAAACAAAAATGGTAAACAATCTCAACAAACAACAACAACAAAAAACAACAACAGGAAAACAACAAGTCACGTGAAGCAAAAAGTAACAGAATGTTCTGAAAGAATAATTACTGTATCAAAAGAATTTGAAGCACAAGTAGAGGCACTTGACAAAAATGAAGATATCCTAATAGATCTAATATTAGCAGAATATACTGGAGAAAAACTTATTACAGAAGAAGAAGCTGAGGCACAAATGGCAGAACTTAATAAAGAATTATGAAAATATAATTCAGATAAAATTAAGTATAGAACTTGCACTTAGAAAAAAAAACAACAATGATTACCATATAGCATTACAAAAAGAAGAGGACCTGATTAGATATATCATATATCAAGAAATGAACAACATTCTAGCTGACTTAGAAATAGCTAATAGGATAAGATGGATAATAGAGTTTAAAGAAAAACAAGCTACTGAAATGAAGTTAATAAAGTTAAAAGTAGATTTAAGTTAGAACAAGGGACTTTAAGAATAAAAGAAAAATCAACAAAAGCAGTTCAATAAAATGATCCTAAAGACAATAGTACAACAATTTAAAGAATCCATCGAAATCTTCGCAGTAAATCAGTATGAAGTTAAAAAGAAAATTAAGGAAAAAAAGAAGATGCAAGTTTGACAAAAGAAAAAACAAGTGGCTGAAATAAAGTCGAAGTCAAAACTAGGTTAGAGTAAGAGACTTCAAAAACAAAGAAAAATTTGACAAAAGCAGCATAACAAAATATCATTAAAAGTATTAGTTAATAAATTTAAAGAATCCATTAAAGTAGCTGCAGCAAACCAGCATGAAAAAGAGGAAAAAGCTAAAGAAGGAAAAAGAAAAAAGATAATCAAGAAACAAGTTATTTAAGGCCCTATAAAAGCAAAAACTTTGAAACAAATTTAAGCAAAGACGAGTTCGAAGACTTTATTTTTAACCTCAGAAGAGTAAATGATAAAAATAATATATCAAGCAAGTAAAAAAGACTTACAAATTAATAGCAAAAATTAGAAAAAGAAAAGGAAAGATTTGCTAGTAGAATGGATATGGTGGATGAGATTCTAATAGATTAGTAATACAAGTTTGATTTAAGATATATCAGCAGAAAGATTAAAGAGAGTTAAGAATTGGAAGAAAAAAAAGAAAGATATAATTTTAAAAATAGTAGAACAAGTTTTAATAGAACTTTTTGGAAATTGAAAGATTTTTATTGAAATATAAAAGAAGTTTCTAGACAGAAAACCAGGCTCTAGAAAAAAGAAGAAAAAGAAAGGTTTTCAAATGCAGAATAGAAAAGAAGAAGAACCTGAATAGCTAATCAAAATATAGAAACAAAAGACCTGAAAGCTCAGTTCTGATGAAAGGAAAAAAGAAGATACAAGTGGATTAATCAAGACCTAGAAGCAGAAAATTCAAGAATAATGTCAAGAAAGCTGAGAAGAGAGAAGATCTATAGAAAAACATTATCAGTAAAAATCTTTAGGATAAATACTTTAGAAAAGAAAAAAAAATATGAAGCCATAAAATAAAAAGAGAAGTACAAAGGGAAGAACAAGAGAAGATTTCCAAGAGCTGAATCTTCTATTGGCTTTAACAAAATAAACTAAAAGAAAGAAAGAAGCTTAAACACAAACAGAAAGAATTTAGCTATAATAGAGTTAAAATCAAAGCTAAATTAGATAGTAGAGTAGATTTAGATTATTATTGTAATAAGAAGAATAAAGTTGAAGAGGTTAATTGTTAGCAAAATCTTGATAAAAATTTCTTTAAATTGAGGCTATTTTATTATAGCTTCACTAGCTAGCTTGGTGCAGCACTCTGGTATAGGCAATGCCTTAACTGGTGTGGTAGACCATATTTGGATAACCAATAGGGCAGCTGAATGATGTCAATCTGTAATTTAGATAGTTTAGATATATGTATATATATATGCTTTGATCTAATAAAGATATCGGTGAGGCTACCAATATGAAAAAAAAAATAAGTGCATTTAGTAAAAAATATGATATATATATAATAAAGAGGTAGAAGAATGTATAATATTTTGATATTTAAAAATTACAGATTATAAGTTAGTATATAGAATTAAAATAAAAAATTTTCACTAAATTTGATTAAATAGTTATTGAAAAATTATTACTAGAAGTTTTAAAGATATTTTAAATTTATTTAATTTTGTTTATTAGTTATTTTCTTTTTAGAAAATTGTTTAAAAATTAGTATTTTATAAAATTTTCTGATTATTATTGATTATTAGATTATAATAAAATATATTTAATTAAACTAATAATTTTTTAAAATTATTAGCAAAAGCCAAGAGAAGTTTGCGACAGACTTCAGAGCCTAGTATTTATACTAATTAAGAACAAGGCGAAGATGACGTATACAATGCCAAATGCAGCTATGGCACACCGAAACATAGTGGGAATAAGGACAATTTGGCAGAACCAATTAGCACACCATATCACAGAACTAACAACTAGGTTAAACAACAAGCAAGATTTAGGACGAGCTATGTGGCTAAGAATTATGCAAACACAACTGAATCTCAAAAACAGCAAATGCATTCTAGATCTTAGTTTGCAGAGGATAGAACAAATAGACATCAAAAACAATTTATGTTACAAAATAATTAGAGAAGCAAAAAGATTAGAAATCAGTATTAGATCACCAGAAATAGAAAGAAATTTAGAGGTTATAGAAGGTGGAACAGAAATAGCAGACATATTAGAAAAGAAGTATAGACCAAGCTTTGGATAAGAAAAGACAATAAATGTCTTTATGCTCAAACAATTACTCAATAGAGAAGGAAACAAGCTGCTTACATGGGACCAGACTAAGAAATTCAGAGGTTGTAATAGCAAGAAGAAAAAAACAAAATGGTTCCAAGAATTAGAGAAAATGGTGTTAGAAAGCAAAAGCGACAGAAGAGTAAAAGCAGAATTTTACAAAGGTCCAGAAAATTACAAATTAATCGAAGCAAAGCTATATAAGATAAGCAGCGATAAAAGAAGACAAGAGTGAATTATATACAAAGAAGAGAATAGAAATATTGAAGTTGGAAGAATAATAAAGAAAAAAGAAAATAGAAGATATGAGATAGAGTATTGGGACAGAGATAGTACACCTAGATCAGAAGAAATATTTCTAGACCTATACAAAGGCTGTGTAGAAAGAAACAATGAGGAAGAGCCCAGTACTTGCCAAAACAACAAGCAGTTCAAAGAAATTAGAAGAGCTCTAGACAGTAGTTGGATCAAAAAGAGTAATGATGACGGCCAAACAAGGTACAAAATAACAGTGCTATGAGAGAACTTAGCGAGAATAAGAGAATCTCAAGCAGTAATAGAGGCAAAAAAAAGAGCAGAAAGAAAGTAATAGAAATAAGAATAGGGTCGATCATTGAAGAAATAATATGAAGCTGTATAGATGGAGTAGAAGTAGTAGCAGAGCTAACAGCAATTTCAGAGAACATTATAAAGTACAAAACATTTGAAGCATATACCGATAGTTCACTACTAGAGCTACAAGAAACAGCAAGCAAAACCAAGATGTAAGTAGGTTGGACCCTACAAACGCAAGAAGAAAGACCATTAAAGAAAGTAGCAGAGTTTAACTACGCTATGAAAAGCTGGCCCTCATCAACAAGAGCAGAGCTAGATGCAATCTTGACTGTGCTATTAGTCTTGCCAGAAGGAGCATCTATAAAGGTATATACAGATAGTCAAGCAGCAATTCAAGCAGTTCAAAAAATAGCAGAAATAAGGAAAATACGCAGTTACCTCAAAATGAAAAATAGAAGTATTTTGGAACAAATAGAATATATAAGAAAAAGAAAACAATTAAAGGTTGAACTGCACAAGGTGAAAGGACATAGTGGAATAGAAGGAAATGAAGAGGCAGATAAGTTAGCAAAAGAAGGCGCAAGATTGAACAAGATCATTGAAGTTTGGCTACCATGGACCAAGCTAATACATATTGTATTGAGGTGAAAAGGGTTAATAGTGGACAAGCCTATCAGAAGTTTTGTAAATTGGATCACAACAGCGATTTTAAATGCAGAATAGGCAAGATTAGATAGAATGAAAAGATGGGTATGGGAGGAAAGAGAAGATAGTTTAGATTTGAGGAAAACCTGAAAATATATAGAAGGAGTAAAAGATAACAATTGTTTAGATAGTAAAACGAATGATAAATGGACATTTAGGGTGAAATATTTAAATGAAGTACTGCCAACAATGACAAAGCTCAAGTCAAGAAGGCCTGAGCTATACAAGACCAACAAGTGCGTCATGTGTCAAGAAAAACCAGAAACAATAGACCATCTAACGAGCTGTAAAGACTATTAAGGTATATAGAGCATAATAGAAGAAGAAACATGTGACGAAATAGAGAAAACTATAAAGAAAGAAGAATTAGCCAAAAGAATACCAACTAGAGCGGCAATTAAAGAAAATATCTTTGGCACATCTAACACAGAATGAATAAAAGCGAGAAGTCACATGATTAGAGGTCTAATTAAGAAAGAACAAAAACAAAGAGTAGAGAATATGCTACAAAGCAGAAAAGCAGCTAGCAAAATAATAAGTATAGCACTTAATAAGATAGGCAAGAGATTCCATCAACACATATGGAACTTTAGATGTGAGCTACAAATAGAATGGGAAAAAAAAGAAGGAATCTCGAAGAAAGATAAGAAGACGAAAAAGGCCAACAAGAAAAAGAAGAAAAAGAAAAAAGATGATGAAGAAGATAAAGAAAATCAAGTACAAACAGGGGAACAGAAAAACAAAAAGAAAGAAGATGCAAGAGCAGTAGTATTCAAAAACATGAAAAACCTAGTGTGGGATGATAAAAAACCAGATTGGTCTTCATGGGTAAGATGTAAAGTTAAAACAGATTTAATTGGCAGTACTAACAAGGTGGGTAGTTGCCAGTCTGTGACTGAAGAGATCAAATCCTTAGTGAGTTAAGGATCTGGAGGGAGGCCAAGAACTACTGAGGCAGGTCGCATCTGGGCATAAGCCGAGAGTAAGTCTCTAGTTTGGTTAGATTAGCAATAGCTACAGATAGAAATGTATAATTCTTGAATAGCTTAATCTCAAATAAACAGAGGCAGGATTGCCGAATTATAAAAAAAAAAAATTATTAGCAAAAGTTTTAATTAAATTCAAAAAAATTTTATTTTATTTATTTATTTATTTTTAACTAGCTTTTTTGAAGCTAAGGTTTTATTCAAGTATTGTTGAGTAGGGAGCTTATAGCTTAATAGCTTATGAAAACCTCTAAATTAAAGAGTATATCTAGCTATATATATACTTTTGGTGTTTAATTTAAGTAGTCCACCTACAACTTCTATATTATAGGTTCTATACTATCTGTTATATCTGTAACCTATATAACTCTACCTGTATTACCAAGACATTTCTATTATATTTGTTAGTTAAAAAGTTCTAAATGCTTAATCTATCCTTAAGGCATTATTGCTAAAGCTTTCTATACCTATAATCTAACTAACCTAGACTTCAATAACTTATACTAAGTCTGAAGACAAATACTTGTGAGTTAAAGCTGCTATTATTATCTACTACTGCCTTTGTAGAGTTTACTCAAACCTTAGCATCTACTATATAGATGATTCTCTATACTCCTATCATCTTAAACTTCTAATCCAGATAGTCTGAAAGGGCTTTGACCTGTTCTTAATCCTCAAGTTGGGTCTTTTTTTTCTAGTTACTTGTCTGGTAGTCTGGTTAGTAGAGTGCCTTGTTATGCACTTTAATCCTGTTCAGTTTTTGTTATTTTTAGATGATTATTCTTTACATAGTATCATCAAAGATCTGTGCTATCTCTCTATTTAGATTTTGTCAAATAAGTTTTTGTATTTTAATCTGTTAGTTTTATTCAATAACTTTACTCAGATTTTGTATAACTTATACATTACACTAATATTCTACTGCCTCCTAGTACAAGCTAATATGATTCTATTATAAGTGCTGATTTAATAAAATACAGTTTTTCAAATATATTTTGTAAATTCAAATTTTTGTTACTAGTGAGATTCAAACTTTTGTTCTGCTGTTTGGGGTATAACAACTTATTAATTTCACTAAGTTATCATATACTAAAAAAATTTTATTTTAATTTTAGAAATATATAGAATTAAAATAAAAAATAAATATAATTTTTTTAACAATTACTTGTACTATTATAAGGTTTTAGCCAGGGTGTGGTGACTTAATATAGTTGTCACACCTCCAAGTGGCGGCAATCAGAGTTCGAATCTCATTAACAATGAAAATTTGAATTCCAGAACGTGTTACAGCAGACTGTGAGTATAAACAGACAGATTGATATCTGTAATCTGGTCATACCAGCCTGTACTGGGAGGCTGTAGAACAATAATATAACGTACAAGTTACATGAAACCTGAGTAAAGCGGCTGTGTAAATCTAGAGTTGGCACACATAGGAGCCCACTTGGCAAGACCCGAGTAGAGAGGTAGCACAGATCTTCAATGATACTATATAAAGGATTATCAACCAGGAAACCAGAAAACCGAACAGGACCAAAGTGTTTAGCAAGGCACTCTATCAACCTGATCGCCAGAGAGTAACCAGAGGAAAAGGACCCAACTGTGAGAACCAAGGGCAGGTTACAGCCTTTCCGAGCCATCTGAATTGGAAGTTTGGGATGATAGGTATACAGGAAATAGTCTGTATAGTGGGTGCTGGGGTTTGGATGAACTCTATAAGGGTGGTAGTAGATAACAGTAGCGGCTTTAGCTCACAAGTACTTGTTCTCAGACTCAGTGTAAGTTACCGAAAGTCTAGATTAGCTAAATTTGTGGGTACAGAAGGCTCTAGCAGGTTTACCTCAAGGATAAAGGGTTCAATAAGAGCCTGCTTTAAAGTTTTAAGTTGAATATCCAAAAATAAGGGTGTACTACATATCCTTGCTTAGTTAGATGATTAATATATATAGGCGCAGAAGGTTTAAATGGGTAACTCAGTAGGGTTATAAATATAGCAGCTAGTGTAGAACCTTCAGGTGTTTACTTAAAATAGACAACCAAAAGTTGCACATATAGCTAGTTGTACTCTCCAAATATGTGTATGGTTTGGTACACTATACTGTAAAAAATTAACAATAATCGAATAAAAGGAGACAACCAAGAGGTCACCTTAATACCAAAAAAAAAATATAAGGTTTTAGCCTTTTTAGTAAAATACAACCAAGTAATAAGGTCACCTAGTATAGTAATTAGTTTTTGCAAATATATACAGTGTGAATATATAATTATTTACTTAACTACACAGTAGAAGACAAATGGTTCAAGATAATAATAGTATATAAAATAATTTTAAATCATGCAAGAATACAGAATAAACCTTGTTTATAAGAATTATTTTAGAAGAGGAATATTATATTTACAAGAAGAATATAAAGAAAATAGAGGTTAAATAAAGTATAAAAACTTATAGAATTAGCAAAAAGAAAAAAAAGTATTTTTTATATATTTTTGCTATCTAAAGAAAAATATATAGTATATAAAGAAATATTGGAGGATAAATAATATTAGTAGAGAAAGTTGAGAGATTGTACTAAATGAAGTTGGAGAATTATATTAGAGAAAGTTGAAAAAATATAAACATTACTTGATTTGTTTATATTTTATTTATTGTTTGTAAAAGAAAACTTAGAAGAAGAGAACTTGTAAGACTTTATATCCAAAATACTTATATTTGTATAAGAAGAACTTTGTATAGAGGAAACTTATATTATTTTCTTGTATTACTTTTTTGTATAATCTAAAGTATTTTCTTATATAAACTTATATTTCCTGAGGTTATGTAAGATCACATGATTGCACCATACTTTAAATAGCTAATTAAAATATTCTTATATTATTGCTATATAATATACTATCTAAATATATATAAAAATAATATATCCCTTAATCTGTAAGCTCTTCCAGGCAAATTTGCCTGAAAAATTATTATAAATATTGTTATGATCTACTTTTTTTAAATTTTAATATATTTAAATAAAATTTTTTTGATAATATT
>CAJVPZ010000597.1:0-18160 GCA_910592135.1 Racocetra fulgida | reverse complement strand
AAAATTTCTTCGAAAAAAAGTGGTGGGCCAACGAGAGTATGTGAGGTTCTTCTTGTAAGAGTTACAGTTGTATAGTCTAACTTCTCCATTTCTACCACTTAGGAGTGCACGTTGGCTACTTCTACAGACTTGTTCTCAAAATAAACCTTCTGGTTTGGATGCCAAATACTTTGGAGAGTCCGCCAGAAAGAAACTTGACCCAAAAGAAAACCGTTCGTATTCTTTTGACGCCCGCTCCTCGGTATTTCACGTCTAGATGTTTAGACTTTGTCGACAACAAGCTGCTTCTATTATAGGACCAAGTTTTAGTATCCACTTCATCGCTTTTCTATACGTTTTACTGTAGTTCGATTTTTGTTGTTGTTGGCCAGAGGATCGTCAGAAAGAGTTTATGAAATGAATGTTTAATTATTTGATTTTAAATTTTCAAATCAAATTAAAATTTTAGCTATTTATAAAAATCTTTGATTTTTTTAAAATTTTATTAAGCTAATTGATTTTGTATATTAATTAAAAAATATTCTTCTAATCAAAATACCCCTAGTTTCATAAAACCAAATTAGCGATTATTTTAATAAAATTTTAAGAAAATAGCCTCTAAAACTATAACTCTTTAAATTTTAGCCATTTATGAATATCTTTGATTTTCTTAAAATTTTATAAAAATGTTTTTCTAATCAAATAGCCCTAGTTTCATAAAACCAAATTAGTGATTGTCTTGATAAAATTTTGAGAAAATAGTCTCTAGAACTATAATTCTTTAAATTTTAGCTGTTTATGAATATTTTCGATTTTCACAAAATTTTATTAAGCTAATCGATTTTGTGTATTAAATAAAAAATATTCTTCCAGACCCAACGCACAGGGCAGACTATATAGGGATGGCAAAAAACATGTTTTTTATTTTCTTGTGTTTTAAAACATATTTTAAAACATGTTTTAAAACATTTTTCATGTTTTTTATTAAATAATAAAAAAATTTATATGTTATAAATACAGTTTTTTAAGTATATAATATGAAGAATATCAAAATACACTAGTAGTATTTGATATTACATATATTTTGCTATGAAATTTAGAGTAAAATGCATTAGTGGTATTTGATACTACATATATTTTTTGCTATGAAATTTAGAGCTAAAGTAGAGTTATAAACTAAGAAAAGGTTAGATATAAAAGTACAAATTTTGATTAGTATAAGGTTTTTGAGGATTTTGAATATTTTTACTTAATACATATGACTTTAGTTTTTTAGTAAATTGTTTGAGATTTAACAATTGTATTATTGAATATTACTAGTGCATTTTAATAAACTTGTATAATATAGTTTAAGAATTTTTTAGATATTAAAAGGATTAATAAAAATTTTTTAACTTATTGTTTACTTTTATTATGAAGAGTTCTATATATCACATGATTAAAATTCTATACTATGATTGGCTTATAAATAAATATTGTTTTTTATTGTTTTTTATTAAAAAAGTTGGATGTTTTAAAATATTTAAAACATGTTTTAAAACAGGTTGTTTTAAAATATTTGCCATCTCTACTAACAGGTAATCTTGTGATGTGCTCATTCTTAAACAGCCTTGTGCAACTTTTTTTTTACATTATCTTAATTTTTTAATATACAAATTGAGTTTCATTTATAATTGAAAAATGTTACCTATATTAAAATTTACCTAAATCTAATAAAAACACATTTTTTGTTTTGGAGATAGTTTCCACCCTTTCTACTGCAAGCACACCATATATCTTATATATATCCTACATATATCCTACATATATTTGCATACCAGATATATGTAGGATATATATAAGATAATTTAATTTTGACTAGTGCAATATAGTATAGTTGGTAAGTTGTCACCTCCAAATAGCAAGTCTAGAGTTCAATCTCACTAATAATAATTTGAAAATTAAGATTTGTTTTGATAATATTTATTTAATAATCAGTTGGATATATTATCTGTAGTCTTGATACTACTATCTTAAATAGAAGCTTTTGAGTGAAGTTGTGTGATATTATATAGACAAAGCTAAGGAATCAGAAAAATTAAAACCTATTTGGCAAGTTTTAAACAAGAAGATAGTGAAGATCTTTAACAATACTGCAGAAGTAGAAAATTTGAAAACTAAAAACCGAAGAATTAGATGAACAACTCTGAGGCAAGAGGAGTTCACCAACCTGGCTACCAGAGTCACACTGGGTAGAAAAAGTCCTATGCTATAGAATTAGAAACCAAAGAAAGGAAATCAGAAGTATCTAAAGTCTAGATATACTGATCTAACTAGGCTAACTGAATTAGAAGTTTGAAAAGAATCAGTATAAGTACTAAAGAAAGATAAATGTAGGTATCAGAATTAGAATAAACCTTGTAAGAACAGAAGAATCAAAAATTGTATAGTTTATGATTAGTTCTGATCACTAGTATTAGTCTCGATCATAGCAGACAGATTCTTTAAATCTAATTCAGAAATATTTAGGATATAAAAGAATTAGTGAGGCAGTTACTACATTTGCAAGAACCCATAGGCAACCAATTGGGTAACCAAGTTCAAGTAAGTTAGTAGGGGACATTTCAGTATAAAGTAGTAATACAAATCGATAAAAATTTTCAATCGATTAGTTGATAGATTATTTTATCCAACTAATTGATTAATTAGTTTTTATTTAACTAATTGATTAGTTAGCCAATTAATTAATCAATTAATTGATTAATTAATTAATCGATTGGCTAACTAATCAATTAGTTGAATAAATAATAACTGAAACTTGATAAAATTTACATAAAGTAGTAACTAAAATGCCATTCGATATTTTTATATAATCTGTTGATTTAATTGACCAATCAACTAGCCAATTAATTGATCAATCAACTAATCAATTAATCAATTAGTTGGCTAATCGATTAATCAATTGGTTGACTAATCGATTAATTGACTAAGTTGAGTCTGTAAAATTCAAATCGATTAGTTGTCAACTTTACAACTAATCAATTAATTTAATTTTCGATTTGTAATACTAGTATAAAGGTATCTAGTTTAAAATAATTGGTGGATATATATAATTAAAGAGTTTAAATAGATAATTCCTTAGTTGGATTATAGATATAACATCTAGTGTAGAATCTATAGTGTACAGTTATCTACTTAAATAAGCAATCAAATATTGCACATATGGCTAGTTGTACTCTTATTGTAATACTAAAATGTAGGCCTATATAGTCAACAACAAAACATCAATAAAGTCTAATTATAAAAAACATCTAAAAAAAAAATTTTATTTAAATTTGCTATTAAAGTAATACAAGCAATAGAATAATACTATAAGCTTATAATTATAAAACTATAAAATATTGATCTTTTTTTTTGAAGAACTTTATTTAATAATAGAGTTTCACATTTGATTTGATTTAATTTAATTTGATTCAAATATTTAATTTCAAATCAAATTCAAATATAGATTTTTAAATCAAATTAAATTTAAATTAAAAGATCAAATATTTATTTGATTTAATTTAAAAATATTTATACTGTAAATAGCAAAAATTTAAAGAGTTATAGCTTTAGAAGTTATTTTCTTAAATTTTATTAAAACAATTGCTAATTTGGTTTTATAAAACTAGAGCTATTTTGATTAAAAAAATATTTTTTATTAAATATACAAAATCAATTATCTTAATAAAATTAAAGATAAGGGTGTGGCGATTTAGTAAAGTTTGTAAGTTGTCGCACCCCCAAGCGGCAAGACAAGAGTTCGAATCCTACTGATGACGAAATTCGAATTTATAGAATGTATTATAGCAGACTGTATATAATCTGACAGATTGGCATCTATAACCTTGGTCGTACCAGCTAGTACTGAGAAAATGCAAAACAGTAGTGTAATGTAAGAGTTATACGAAATCTAAGTGATGTATTTGGGTAAATTTAGGGGATCAGAGCACACAGAAGCCTGCTTGGCAAGTCCTGAATGGAGAGGTAGCACAGATCTTCAACAGTACTATGTAAAGGATAATCATTAGCAATTGGACTCGATAGTAAAACTGAACAAGAACCAGGTGTTTGGCAAGGTATCACACCAACCAGGCTATGTGTATATGGTGAAAAGAATTCATCAGAATATCAGAGAATGTAAGTTCCTTCCAGACCATCTGAATTGGAAGTTTGAGAATACTGTTGGTGTGCTAGGAAAGTTGGTGATAGTATGTAAAGTAGGTGCTGGGGTTTGGGTAAACTTCATAAGGACAGGAGTAGGTAATGGTAGTAGCTTCAGCTTGCATGTACTTGTCTTCGGACTTAGCGTAAGTTATTGAAAGTTTAGATTAGCCAGATTGTGAGTATGGAAAGCTCTAGCAATAATGCCTCGAGGATAAATTAGTCCTAAGGCTACGGTATGTATTCAGAACTTCTTGACTGACAAATGTAATGAAGATGTCCCAGTGACACAAGGGGATGTATACATTATAGAGGGTTTAAATAGGTAATCCCCTAGTTGAGTTATAGGTATAGCAGCTAGTGTAAAATCTATGATGTAATACTAATATGTAGACTATTTAAATAGATGCTTAAAAGGCGTATATGTGGCTAGTTGTACTTTTTTAAAGTCCGTAATGGGCCGGATCGAGTCAGGTATCTCCAAGCTCAAACTCAAACCTGAAAATATTTTACAAGCCCAAAGTTCAAGCCCAGTCTGATAAAAAGTTACAGGTTCAGGTCGGGTCTGGCTTACATCAAACTATAGCTTGATCCTGCCAAGCCTGACCTGATCCAATAATTTATATATATATTTCAAATCTAAGTTCTAATTATAGGATTATAGTATGTCCTAGGTTGTTACGTTTTCAATGAAATTTGTCTGATTGGTTAATTTTTGTCAATTGACCCATGATGATTAACCAATAAATTAAAAAATTAGACAATTAAATGCTACTAGAAAATGACAAAAAAATCTATAAAGAAATTTACCAACTAATAAATACACGCAAAAGAATTAATAAAATATACATAAAAAGTGTAGCAAATTTAATATTTATTATTAAAAAAACCTGAACTCATTAAAGAATCTATAATATATGATATAATCTCCCAAACTATATTAAAAGAGCAGACCAAATTTAAACATTAAGCCTACGTCTTTTACTGCTAAAGAACTTGTATCTATTCAAATTAAGCAAAGTTTATTTTAAATATAATATAATGAAGTTCTTAAATGAAACTTTCTGTTTTAAAAAAGTATTTTAAAATTACCTTCAAGTTTCTTTTTTCTTTGTCATTTCAAAAAGTTGCTATTAAATTAACACTACTTAGAGATTATTAGAGATTATTTTTAAAGGCAGTCTTTTGACATTCGAGAGAAATAATTTATGCAAAATTTTTCATTTTTTTAGTATATAACACTTGAGTTATAAGAAAGTACTCTAAAGTATATACTCAGGCAATTGAACTACATCAAACAATCAAACGAATTTCGTCCTATAAGTTGCGGCATTTACTAATTTCTCCCCAAAGTTCTAACCAGAATGCAAGATCAGGTGTAACGTGAAGATCAAAACAATAATCGTTTTTTTCGAAAAGTCATATTTATTTCAAAATTTCGCCTAAGAAATCACCTTTTGAGCACTAACAAAAACAAATTTCTTGCAAAATTTTGGTATAATATCTACTAATGCTAACCCAAACCCTGACTTAGGTGTTACATTTTAATTAGAAACTGATATGAATAATCCCAGCCAATAGAAACTTTAGAGAAAAGCATATTTTAGTACAGTAATTGCAGTAATATCTAATCAAAGCTGTAGCTAAGAGAGACTATAGTAAAAATTATAGTAGTTTTAGTTGAGTATTATTGAGCTGTACCGGGCCTGTTTATTAAACCTGACCCAGGTCTAATATTTAATAAACCCGACCTGAACCTGGCCCACTTTACAAACAGAACTTTAAAATTTAGACACGGCCTGGGCCCAAACCCGACCCAACCCTGAAACCCGCAGATTTAATCCAGCTGATACAGACCCTATACTCTCTAATGTAATTGGGGTTCCGTTATGAGCTCTCCACCCAATATACTTGAATAAAAACTCTTACGCCAAAGAGGCTAGTTAATATAAAAAAAATAAAATAAAATAAAATTAAAGATATTTATAAATAGCTAAAATTTAAAAAGTAATAGTTCTAGAAGCTATTTTCTCAAATTTTATTAAGACAATCACTAATTTAGTTTTATTTTTATTTATTTATTTTTTAATTTTGCTATATATATAATAGGCTTTATTACAATTCTATTATAATGATATAGTAATAACTATCTATATGTCTATGTATAATTATTTTTATATAGCAAATTACTTCTTATTTTTTATTAAAAAACTAATTTTAAAGTACAACTGGTTATAGTAAAGAAAAGAAATACTCAAACTATTGTCTTCTATTTTTTGCCTATTATCTAATAGCTAATCTAGTTTTTTTTGAACTATAATTAAATAGCTACAGAAAGATTCTTTATTAGATAAATTCTATATCTTTATAGGCAGATTACACTGCTTTTAAACTACTCTGCTCATATAGAGTTTACCCAGACACTTAAAACTGCACTACTTTTTCACTCAGATCTTGTCAAATAGGCATCGATCTTATAGAAGTTTCTAAGATTTATTTAGCTATAAAGACTTATATAAGTTTGTGCTATTCTTTTTGCTAGCTTGTATGCTTTTGTATAACTTATACATTATATAAATACTCTATAAATTCTCACAATTTATCCAATTAATATATATCATATTATAGGACTTAGACTTAACTTTGATGAGACTATATATAACACAGCCTCAATTGAAAAGATCATAGCTATAATATAAATAAAAATTCAAAGATTGTCTACAACAGGATTTAAACTCTAGATATATTACTTGGAGGATGACAACTAGTATTACAAATCTAAAATTGAATTAATTAGTTGTAAAGTTGACAACTAATCGATTTAAATTTTACAGATTCAACTTAGTTAATTAATTAATTAATCAACTAATCAATTAATTGATTGTTTATATATGCTGTAGAAACTTGTTACAGCTTTGCCAAAAATATTTTGCCATTAGTTTTTTTAGTAAAAACAG
The DNA here is from genome assembly GCA_910592135.1 of Racocetra fulgida. Classification (NCBI taxonomy): domain Eukaryota; kingdom Fungi; phylum Glomeromycota; class Glomeromycetes; order Diversisporales; family Gigasporaceae; genus Racocetra; species Racocetra fulgida. Next base: position 11,042 of record CAJVPZ010000597.1, on the reverse strand, counting down.
AGCCACAAGCTATAATTCATGCCATAATACAAAGCCAAAACCTAAACCCATAATTAATGCTATAATCTAAATTAGAAGTCAAATTTAAATACTTAGAAGCTATATATAGTAAAACCTAATTGCTACTTGCTAAAAATATTTTATTGCTAATTTTTAGTAAAAATAAAGCTGCAATTGTTACAACTTAAAGCCAAAACAAAACTTAATATAATGCTATAATTTAAATTAAAAGCTACAATTTAAATATTATAAATCTTGTCTAAAATATTAAAGAAAATCTTAATAGAATATTAGAAGCTAAACAAGATGTATAATATAGGAAATCTCATATTAGAAAATGCATAGTATATAATCTTAACTAATATAAAGCAATTGAAAGTTGCAAGAAGTAATACTACAAAAGCGAAATCTAAGAATTTATAACTGCTTTTGTCAAAAGAAGACAAGATAAATGGAGATTAGAGATTTCTATAAGCTCAATTAAAGTACAATAAAAAAGCAAAAGTTGTTAGAGAAAAATCTCAATATATAAAGGTGATTAATTAATTATGATCTAGATATGAAGATGATCTAAAAACCAGATATATCATCCAAACTTAAAGAAAATTTGATCGAATAAAATCAAAACAACTATTCACTTTCCTACAGAGATCTAATTTTTTATACAAATAAATCATTGCAGCAAGCTAAAAACAACACAAAAGGCTCTAATTATATGAATATAGAGTTATTATAAATAGATCATAATGAATAAACAATAATTGAAAAAGGCTTTGCAAGAATTAAAAACTAGTCTTCATTAACAAATCAGAATTGATAGCAATTTGGTTAGCAGCTCAGATGTTCTATAGAATAGGTGGGCAATATAAGAAATGAGCTTTGCTAATAATTAGTAATTATTAATTTTTTAATATCAAAGTTGTGGAGTTGGTGGAGTTTGCTCACCTATTTTATAGAATATCCAGCAGCTCTTATTATACCAAGCAAAAGAAAAGCTAAGATATACACAGATAGTATAGCAGCAATTACAGATATAGAGAAAAAAAATATAATGTTTTAAACAAATATTGGCTAAAACAGAAAATCATGATTTAGTATGTAGTATTATAAAGTTAGTTAAAGTAAAAAAAATTTAATTAAATTTAGTCAAAATTAAAAGTCATAATAATAATAGATAGAATGATAAAGCAGATAGTTTAGAAAAGCAGAATCAATAGTAACAAATATAAATATAATTATTTTTAACCCCTTACTAAGATCAAATATTTCACTATATTAGGATAGAACATCCAATATGACAACTAATCAAAATACTTTTAAATTTTATAACAAATGCAAACTGGAAGAAATTGAAAACAATATAGAAGATAAATCAGAGAAGGATCTTGAAGCTAATGAGTAAACTTATTTTTAAAAATGAATCAAAAAAATAGCATAGTCAGATATACAACACTTAAAAAAAACAAACATCTTAGAGCTTTAATTAAATGTACTAATGAAAAGTTACTTGTACTTCAGACATTAGTACAAAAACATCTAAATTTATACTAAGATTCAAATTATATAATATGTAATAAAAAAGTCAAAGAAAATTAAGATTATTTAGCAAGCTGTAGTATGTGCATCTTTTTCTAAAAAAATACAAAAGACAAAATAAAGACTTATTAGAAAGAATACTCTAGGAAAAGTTAAGAGAAGAATCTTTAAAAGCAAAGACAAAAGCAATCAAAAGACTAATACAAAAAACAAGGCAATAAAAATATAAGACTCTATAGTTAAGAAAAGAAGCTAATATCTACATTGAGCTTGCTTTTATAAGAATATATGGATAAAAAGATGTGAAACAATACAGAAATAAGAAATTAGCAGAGATATTACAACTAGAGAGAAACACTAAAACAAATTAATAAAAAAAATAAAGTCAAGCCTAAATATAATTAAAATAAAACCACAAGGCAGAGGTTTAAAAATAAAAACTAATATAGAAGAATTAGAAAGAAATATTAGATTAAAAAAAAAAAAAGATATTAAAAAGATAGAAAATAGATAGTTTAATAGCTTTAGAAATTTAATTTAAAATAGTTGCAAATTCTTTTAATATAGTTATATAACTAATCTAGTATTAGCCTTTTGGTTACAAATCAATTTTCTAACCAATATAGCAGACTGCTTCTGAGTGCCTATAAGGTAGCTGAGGATGTTAAGCCTAAATATTAAGTTTAACATTATATAATTTTCTTTTATAATAATTTTAATAAAGGATCACTAGCAAGGTTGCCAAAAATTAAAAAAAAATAAATAAAAAAATAAATAAAAAATAAATAAATAAAAAATAAATAAAATAAAAAATGGGGTTCAAGTCCCATAGCTTAATAGATAAGCTTCTGTCCTCACATAGACAAGGTCGACGATTCGAGTTTAACTGGTAATAAAATATTTTGTAATCTAAAAAGGAGTCTATAATTGTACGTGAAGCTCTGTAGAAGTCCATATGAAGGTATATATTTGGTTTAAGGAATTTCTAGAAAGAAACCAATACAGCAGAGCATGGGCACTACTATAGTGAGAAATGTAGAAAATGTTGCTAATGTTTGTAGAAAAAATTGGCCTTATCTAATATAAAATTACCTCTGATGCAATAAAATCTGGATAAGATGTAGTTGTAGAAACTACCTCCTTTGGTAGAATTTACCTCACAGGTAAAGTAGCCTAATGATTAGACTAAAAATCTAAATTAAAGATCACATAAGCAGAATAATATTGAAAATCAGAAAGTTTAAATAGGACACCCACAAGCAGATCTTAGGTATGATAATGAGTGGAAATCTATAGGCAGAACTCTTAAATAAACAATAACTAAAGTTGTATATGTGGCTTATTGTACCTTTGTTGATATATTATTATAAACTCTTCTGTAAAAATATGGACTGTAAATACTTTAATAATAAAGGGAAAACCTCTGACCAATAAGGCTATTCTATAACTATAAAAAAATAAAATAAAATAAAAATAAAATAAAAAAAATAAAATAAAAAAAAATAAAGTAAAAAAATAAAAAAAATAAAAATAAAAAAATAAAAATAAAATTGATTTGACAAAAGTTTGAATGATTGGCTCTATTAATAAAAATATATAGATTAAATAAAGTAACTATTTTAAATTTAGATAAATATTGAAATAAAAAAAACTTAATACTTTTAAACAAATATATTTTTTAAACATTTCTTTTTTCTGCTATTTAGATAAAGTTTTTTCTCTTTTAATTTTATATACTCTATTTCACACTATTTTACTAATTTTTAAGGGTTTTCTAAAATATCAAAAAATGCTTATATCACAAGTATCTCCTAATATAATAATTTTAAAATTGTAAAAATTTTAATATTTGCTTTTAAATTATAAAAACAAATAATATATTAATGTTTATTTTATAAAGGTTTTATTTATTATATGACAAAATATAAGCAATTATAAAACATCTTAAGATATCAAAAAAAAGATGCTATATAAAGTATTATATTTAAAGTAAATAAACAGTTTAAACATTTAGTTAAATAACTATATACTTTGACCTTTGATATCTTATAATATAGAAATTTGCATAAAGTAATAAAATAGTTTAGGCTATATAATTAAACACCTTCTATTTTTAATTATTGATAAGAAAAAAAGAACCAAATTAATAATATTTAATATCTCTTTACTTGTATTGATTTTTTCTATTACTAAATATTTAACTTTTAAAAAATGTATAAACTATTAAAAAATAACAATATTTTCTTCAAATAAAGGTTAACAGGCAAGCAAATGCTATTGTGAATTCTCCAAACAAGAAAATTAAATAATAACAAGATGAGAATTATATTTGTTTAGAAAATCAGCAAACACCTATTAGAAAGACCAACTTTTTGAAGGTGCTAAATTATAATTAATACTTTTTAATTAAACTATATTTTCAAAATTTATTTAATCTCTGAGATCACTGATCCTCTGAACATAAATTCAGCATAAACAAAAAATTAACAAAACATATATTTTGCTAAAGAAAACACAGTTTGCAGTACTAAGTAAAGAGAAAGAACATACAAAGTAACACCTAGTCTCTTAAAAGACAAAAGTAAAAATGTTAAAGCTTTGAATGAAAAAGAAGAAAAACAGCAAAGAACTGACAAAATTTCGCTCTTTGCGAGCAATTTTGGGAAATTGCACTTGACTCTATACTGCAAATTTGTTGTTATTATACAAGTAGAATATGCGATTAGGAGTAAACAAAACAATCTAATTATAGATTATGTAACAAATATAAACAAAGGAACAGCATTTATGAAGTCGGATACTAAAGAAAAAGAAGTTTCTAAAAAACAAAACAAAACTGCGAAGATATTAGATGAATCGATTGAAGATTATTTGGAAGAACTAGAATTTTATAAAGACTGAATAGTCAATATTAGAGAAAAAAGAGAAGAACAACAAGCACTTCAAAGGAAAAATACAGAAAAGAGATTAATCCAACAACTTGGACAAAAGAATTTATTTTTTTTACTGCAAAATAATGAAAAGAAAGATGAAAAGAATTTAGAAAAGTCAACAAATACAGAGGTATTTAAATTGCAGATAGAAGATTATATAAAGAAGTTAGAGTAAGATAAGGTATGGATTCAAACTCATAGACAAAAAAGTTTAGAGCAGAGATTACAACAAAGAAAGAAAAGAATAGAAGATTCCTTTCAACAAATTGAAGAAGTTTATATATATATTGTAGAACAAACCCAGAAAAAGATAGAAATAAAGTGAAGAATCTAAAAGACAAGGAAGAAACTTTATTGAATGATTACTTAGAAGAATATATAGAGGAATTAAATCGATACAAGAAGTAGATTTTAGATCTTAAAAAGAAAAAACGAAACAAGAGGAACTCCAAAAAAGAAAAAGAAGAGAAAAGCTTGATTTTCTTTTTGGAGAATTAACAATAGGTTACTTTCAACTTCAAAATATATTAGAGGAGAGAATTACAGATAATAAAGAAAAGAAGATTAATTAAATAGAAGACAAATTAAAGATATCATGAAAGAAATTATGAGAGAAGACTTTAAAGAATTTGAAAAGATTGCTAGTTCAAGCAAGAAGAAGTAAGAAGACTAGAACAAATTAGAAGAACAGAAAGAAAAAAAGAAAGAAGAAAACTCTAATACAAAGTAAAGAATCAATAGCAATGAATGAAGAAGACAAAGAAAAAGAAAAGAAAAGAATAAAAGAATTAAAAGTTAAGTTATCTGCAAAAAAATATAAAATAAATCAGAGGAGAAAAAGAAAAAATATTAGTTTAGAAATAAATAGCATAGTATTTTTACAAAAAAAAGATATTTTAAATAACCAAATAGAATTAGAATTAGATAGAATAGAATTATTTAATAGTATAGCAGAAGAATTTTTAGGTAAACTTGACTCATCAAACTTAAACCAAGATCTTTTTGAGATCTCAAAGGCTTCTGAGGCAACTTGGTAATAGCCTTCTAGATCAGAGATTTAAAACTCTACCTAGTGCGGCAGACTGCTTTTAGATATCCATAGAGATAGCCAAGAGATGTCGGGCCTAGAAATTAAGCTCAACATTATGTAATCTACTTATATAATAATCTTAATAAAGGATTATCAACAAGATTGCCAAAAATTAAAAAAAAAAAAAAAAAAAAAAAAAAAAAAAAAGATTTAATCTCTGAAATAATGTGTTTTAGACATAAATAATAAAATTTTATAAATTAAGATACACCTTTTATAAAAAGTTTGATAATGCATAATGCATATAAAGAACAGCTAACTCTTATCTAAATTTGGTTAATAATCTAATAGTATAAACTTATTTTTTGTTACTTAATTTATCAACTAATATATGACCTATGCCTCTGGCATATTAAATTCAGTCAGGCACATTACCAAAGATAGAAGATCACTAAAGTCTTGTATCCTCATGACTTTCGAAGTTTTAATTGTAATTAGGTATTTTAATCTAGATGGTTTTACTTATTTGTGCCAGTAATACAACCTAAAAAAAAAAATTTAATTTTGTAAATAAAGTGTATAAAAATACAAATTTAGGGTTAGGAAGTCACTGTTAAAAGCTATAGCTATAAACTATTGTTTATTATATATAAAATTTCATTTTTGATATTTTTAATTAGTGAATTTAGGTCGATTTAAACACTAGTTTTTGAGTATTTTCACTTTTTTTTTTACATAAGTTCAGAATTTATATCGGACTAGTTTAGAACAATCAAAATTTAAACTTACTGATTAGTTATTTCCTTTTTAGAAGTTTGTATTACTGGCACAAATAAGTAAGCCTTACTCAGATCACCTGAGTAGACAATCTATAGTTAACCTATAGGTTGACCAATTTTAAGTAGCTGTTCTACAAAATTTTTTCTACCTCTTGTAATAACAACCATTCAAATTTCAAAATCAAATATAATGTGATAGTCAAAACAAAAGTGTTTTGTTTTCTAAATAAAAAGTTATGCACAAAATTAAAGTTAAGAAAACTGCATTAAAGTTAAAGTTAAGACTAGGATAATGTGATATTTACAAGTAAAATTTTACAAGTAACATTTTTCATTAGATCACAGAAGGTGGTTTTCTAATTAAAATTTAGAACTATTCTTGTTTTTTTGATTGTTTCGATTTTCACATTACATCTGATTTTAAAATTCAATTAGTCATTATTACAAGAGGTGGAAAAAATTTTGTAGAACAGCTAGGAGCTTTGATTGACTATAGTGGGTTTATAGGAAAACATTCATATAACCTGAATAACTTATTTATATAGTTTAAAGTATTTTTTGAAAATGTAAGATTTCACTAACAAAAAATCATTGCAAACCTATTTCTAGCTTCTATATTTACTGTGCAAAAATAATTAAAAATAATTATTAACCCAAGAATGTTACTTAGAAGCAGATGTTTTATCATTTATTAATAATATAAATTCTAAATGCTGAATTGAGATGTTTATGTAAGATTTAACTTGAAGAATTCTATGCATATTATTTGATATGCTATTATAATAACAATAAGCATATACTAATATTCATCTTATATGATGTAATCTGAATATTATAATATTAAAATATTAGTAACTTTGGATTAAGTAGTAGGTTGATAATATATACAGTCTCTGACAAAAGTTTTTCTGCACCTGTAATTTCTGAAAGAACTTGCATTGAAGCATGAAATTCATGCAGAGATAGTATATCACATTTGTAGATCGTACTAACTTTTTGTAGTAGGGTTTATAGTAAAAATATCTATGCTGCCTATATACTCAATTTTCAGCCTAAAAAATGCTGCTTCTTTTGTATCAATGATATGAAATTGTATTTTTGGCTGTCCACCTAAAGGGTCTCAAGCTCTCAATGCATGAAACAGCAAAGCAGGTTCACTGTAATGAAAAAGCAGTAAGACATTGGGTAAAAAGGTGGCAAGAAAACAAAGACCTAAGTAACAAACCAAGGTCAGATCGTAAAAAAGCCACCACTCAAAAGCAAGACAAATGAATTTTAGGGCTGGCAAAGAAAACGAAGATATTACTGACCCAGAAATCTACTGAGAACTGCTAAAGAAGAACATAGACATTCATGTGCGTACCATTCAATAGCACCTTGGTAAAGGTGGGGCCCATTACTACAGAAAACTCTCTAAACCTTTGATTGGAGAGAAGCATCAGAAAAAACGCCTTTCATGGGCAAAGAAGTATAAGGATTTTGTGATATTATGGATAAAAGTACCTTTCGTTTGAATTAACAGCTAAAAAAGGCTTGGCAGTTCTCTAAGAAGAGAAAAATAACCTGTTCCATTAAGCATCTGTTGAAGGTTCACGTATGAAGTTGTTTTTCTTCTTAGGGCTTTGGCAGGTTGGTCTTGTTTACCTGTAATCTCAATGTGCAATATATGGTTACTCTATACGAAACAGGCCTTCTGCCTTCTGCGGAGAACCTTTTTGATGAACGTTGTAATAATTGAATTTTGCAAAAGGATAATGATCCAAAACACTGCTCAAAATTGTGAAAGCATAGAAGAAAGAAAATGACATTGAAGTTTTCTTCTGGCCGTCGATGTCACCTGACCAAAACCTAATTGAGAATGTCTGGGGTTATGAAAATGAATTTAGCAAAAAAAAAAAATAGAACCCTTAAGGGTTTAAAAGGAGAAATAACAAAAGAATGTAATTCCTTACCTAAGGAGTATGTGGCTAAATTAGTTAGAAGTATGAAACATCGCATTGAAGTCCTAATAGAAGCTGAGGGCGATTATACAATATGTTAATAATCATGTATTATTATTTATTTTTTAATAAAAAAAATTTTTTATCTACTATAAATCCTTGATGAATTAGAGGTGTGAAAAAACTTTGTCAGGAACTGTATAAATATATTAATACTGTATTATTATTTTATTAATTATATGGCTAAAGGTTGTATTATATCTCTAATAGTTATGATAACTAAAGATAAGATTGAATTACTCTAATTATCTTTTACAAAAGAACGATAATAAATATAGTTTCACTAATCCTATAAAAAAAGGTTGTTTAATGATTGTAGGTATTGTCCAAAAAAATGCTCGGAATGGAGTCGATTTTTCGAATAGTATTTATTTTTGTACTGTTTTCATATTGATGTTTATATAGAATGTAAAAATATAAAATTTTTGATTAAAAATTATCGTATAAAAAATATATAAAAAGGTATAGAATCTATCCAGTAATATCTATTCAAAAAAACTAGGTCATACATTAAAAGTAGGTGACAGACGGCTCTAGCAGGTGATGTACTCGAAGATGAATTGGTTAATACTGGTAGTTCTAGAGGTAAATTTGTGATGATCTTAGAACTTGGACTGACTAATATATCATATGTTTCAGGTGAGATTAGATATATTGGCATAGGAAACTCAGATTAGAGAATTTAATTGGATAGCTCAAGTAATAGTGGGTTACAGATACAACATCTAGTGTAGACCTAATAATAGGTAGATACTTAATTAGGTGCTCAAAAGACGCAGATATGGCTAGAATGTATTCTTGTCAAAATGTACTTGTCTAGGGCCCCCTTGAAAAGAGCACTACATTCCTAATATCTAATAAAAATAGTGAGCCAAAAAGGCTAACCTTGACTACAAAAAAAAAAAAAAAAAAAAAAAACATAAAAAATTTATAAAAATATATAAAAACATAAACATTCAATAAACATCCTTTAAGATGTTCAATTTTCTAAACAAAAAATTGAATAATTTCAGAATTTTCTAAACAATTTCATGAGATTTTTTTTTATAGAAAATTCTAGGCATCTCTAGTCAGAGATATTTAGCTTATACATCTTTAGCATAAAACTACATTTGAATATTTAATTTTAACTAAAGTTATGGTTGCACAAGATTAGAACAAAAGCAAATTTTATATATAAAATTGTCTTCCCAGCATTTTAATTAATACACCAGAATAAGTTTAGATAAACGTTTTTTGTATTTTTGACTTTTTTTACTTTTTTTGCTCTTTTGTTGTTTTTGTTTTATCAGACTGATCTGTGATGATCATTCTTTGTGTTATATTTGTGCTACACAAAAATGACAACTATGTGATTTATTTGCATTTTAATTGGCTATTAAGCCCGAAATATTATCGTTAGGCATCTCTAACTAGAGATGCCTAGAAGAATCCTTTTTTCTTTTTTTATAGGGTAATAATTTGTTTTTGATCAATTTGAGTTCGGGTTTATTAGTAATAAATATCAATTTACTACATACGTATATTGCATATTTATCTTTATGTTTTTAAATGGGACAAATTCTTTTTTTGCATGTATTTATTAGTTTGTAAGCTGGCTATACCAAAATTAATTAGTAAATTTTTATATACAGCATCTAGAGTATTCAGAACCGTGCAATTTTAAAATATATTTTTTTATGTGATATAAGAAATTCTGACTATGCAATATCAATGCAAATAAAAAATTGTAAACAATAAAACATATTAATAGTGTTAAAATATTGATATTTAGTAATTAGCAAAAAAACATATTATGTGCATTAATCTTTATTATATTGATATTGATCAATATTGTTGTTTGCACTAGTTACATTAAAATAGATTAATTTATCATGCATTTTATGTGTCAAAAATGTAATTGCACAGATCTGAACACTATAACCGCATCCAAGCTCTTCTTTACCAGGCCAAGACTATGTCCTCAAAGTCATGTGATTTATATATTCCTATTGCAAAAAAGATTACATCACTATCATATTTATGCATCTATAATCTAAATTTCGATTTGTTCTATAGAAAAAAACTCCAATATCATCCTGATTTGTCTTGATTCAGATTGTCCTATATTATTCCAATAGCTCTATAAACTGGCCAACTAGATGTTTCATGGCGTTATTCTCACCAATCATACTGAAATCAATAATTTAATCGAATCAGTCAAAAACCATTTTATTGTGTGTCCAGAATTTGAAAAAGGCTGTAATTCTTTGTCATATTACCACCCGGGTGGTCTTTTTATATAACCAGGTGACCCGGGTGGGTTACATATCACATATCTTCCCCAGTATCGCCATCAAAATTTTACTATCACGTGACAATGTTAAAGTTCGTTTAAGTTAGGGTTAGTGCTTATAATAGAGTTAAACATTAGCTAGCATATAGTAAAATTGCCTGAGAAATTTTTTTTGTTAGAGCACAAATGGTGGTTTCTTATGCAAATTTTTGAGAAATAAGCGATTTTTAAAAAAACGAACGTTTTGTTTTGATCTTCCTGATTGTGTAACGTTACATCAAAACGAGGCTCGCTATTGGATTAGATACTGTAGATCATCACGTGACAGTAAAATTTTGATGGCGATACTGCAGTCCGAGATTTTACCATATTTGGTTAATGCAGATTGCACCTTATTTAATAATGATCATCCGTTAGGTCGTTCTAGATTTCTTTCTAGATTATTCCACGTGCTAAAAAAATTGGCCAATAAAATAATGCAGTAATGAA